>PYSP01000186.1:0-75397 GCA_003049395.1 Pseudohalonectria lignicola
CCCTTAAACAACAACATCAACAAAAGGAGAAAGGCACATAGAATGACACAAAGCACCAGTAGATAATCCACCAAAAATCAAGTCCCGCAAAGGATATTCACTTCTTTTTCTTCTTCTCCTCCTTCTCCTTCTCCTCTTGTTCCTTCTTAGCCTTCTCCTCCTCCTCCTTCATCTTTCTCTGCTCCTCAGCCTCACGTTTGTTTTTGCAGTAATTACATTCGGAATTGGAATCTGGCGACAAAAACTTTCCGCACTCCCCGCACTTTCTCAGATGGCCTTTGCTTACGCATCTAGAGTTGCCGGACTTCTTGCACACCGGGCTACATTATGGATACACGGCCGTCGTTGACTTAGGGTACAAGCATTGTCAAAACATATCTCATATGGTCTCTAGACAGAACTTACCAATGATGAGTATCGCTACCCGCTTCTAGCATGTTGGCCTAACGAGATTGCTCTATTCTTCTCAAGTGGCTTCGAAGGATCTTTGAAATGAAAATTAACCCAGAGTTTTTAATTGCTGTCGCAGGTGGTGCTCGTGTGCTCTGTCGATTTTCTCTCCCGCCTGGTAGGGGAGACGTGATGCATCTTTGACCATGAGAACTCGGGTGCTCAACCCATTTAAGAAGGTTCGGATTCACTAGAGTAGGGCTTATTACGCTGGACCATAGGATGGCCGGGCTAATGGTAGGGTCGAGACTGCGATAACCATGCGGCTCAGCCTCTGTGAGTCGTGAGACCACACCTCCAAGTCTCTACCAACAAGCTGTAACCTAGCAACATCAGCCTCACCTCTGCATGAAATCATGTGTGCCATAGTAGAAAGTCTCACAAATCAACTTGGCTAGTACAGTTATCAACGAGCAATGGCGCAACAAGAAGAGTGACAAATCAAACAACTACCAACGACACAGCAGTAGTCAATCGCTATAAACTAACCGACCTAATTAGCGTAGGAACACCAACAGCCCGAGGCCGTAAACTCAGGCCGAACCCATCCATCCCATTCGGGCGCTGCAGAGCCGACATTCAGGAGATCAGCGCCATCAGATTCTTCTGGATTGCGCTCCATTTCTCCTCTGGTAGGTACCCGGCACCAATCTGATAGACTATGTTCAATGAATCCACATCCTGGCATCCTTTCTCGCTGCTGAGCACGGCTTCCACCATCTTTCGACAGATTTCTAGTCGATTTGCTTCGTGTAAGGCCGCAATCCAAACAGCCTCTCTGATATGAGACTTTTTGGTGTACACCCAATCCCCTTTCCAAGCAAGCGCCGCCCCCATCTGTTGGTCGTAATACTCCCGGTAAGTTCTCAGCTCATCTGGAGAGTTTTCCTGGTCCTTCATCCTGGGCCACCCGTACATTAACGGGTCCCAGTCTCTTGTTATCCAGGATGGGTATGAACTGTAACCAACACAACGCGGCACCGTTTGGACGTGGTCCCAGTCAAGAACTCCTGTGACTGTCCCATCATCGTCCACCAAAACGTTCTGAGAGTCGAGATCCGGCGCAGTAAGTACAAACCCTTCGCTCGAACTGCCAGTCGGGAAGTAAGTAACTGCGATGTCTAGTATCTCGGACTCGGCCCGGCACCATTCATTGAAGCTGGTCCGCGGGGCGGAATGCGCATTTAGGTACGCAGAGGTACTGGCATATGGTCCAGAGGCCCTGATTCTGAGGCTTCCATCATTGTACTCATACCAGTTGAAGCATGGACCAACTGCCAGCTTGCCTTTGTCGTCTTCATGGAGGCATCCTATCTGTTCGAAGCTGAAGCGCGAAAGCTGGGCCATGCCTTGGGCCAAAGTTGTTAAGGTACGGAAGCGTCGCCGCTCTAACGCCTGAGGGGTGATGGATTTATCAAACCAGGCTTTCCTTACTGGCTGCCCGGGAATGAAGCTCATACAGATGTAAGGAGCTCCAATCTCGTTCTCGCAGGTACTGTCGAAGGCGTATACCACTGGAACTGAAGCTTCTGTCATGCGTTTGATGAGTCGTAGGGTATCAACTTGTGACTTGATAGCAAGTGCTGCAGTAGAAGTTATTCCACCACCCCATCCCGTAGCGGGCACGCGGATGACCAATTTGAACTCGTCTAGTTGTAAAATATGTGCGATATTGTATGATCCACTGATACGAGAAACGAGGTTGCAAGTTGATGTCTCTTTCGCGAGTACTCGCTGTCGAATATCAGCAGCGAGCCGAACCAGGGATTCTGCAGGAATAGAGACCAGGGGTCCGAAGGTTTTGCCCCGCCCATCGTCACTGGAGCTCGTCGAGGACATCGTGCTCTGGTAGTTTGGTCACAGATAGGGGAGGTCTCGACGCGTCGACAATTCCAAGGATCTGTGGAGTTTTAGACGAGGAATGAAGAGCAAGAAGCTTGGAGGATGGGGCAAAGGTTGTGAATGCACGTACGGAGAGTAGAAAAGCGTAGGGGAAGAACGATTATTTTATCAGAGAGCGATATTTAGCATAGAGGGGCGAGGCGGCAGAATCGCTCACCGCCCTAAAACACTCGCACCCGGCCAGGCATGGGAAATAAAAGGGGCCTTGGTCGATGCGAAGCCATGCCATGGCGAGAGCAAGGAGAGGGAGGTGCTGTAGGAGCGTTGAAGTTGGTGACAAGGATGAGCAAGTCACGGCGACCCATGGGCGAGTCACGTGGTGTTGCATAGGCCAGGATTACAGGTAAAAGCTCTCCATTGTCGCAAATTATTGGTTGAAGCTATGGCCTCGTGGGATTGGACCCTAAAATGCCGGCTGAAGTCGGACCTACGTCACCATTCGGACTCTGACAAGTTACAACATCTGCAAGTCCCTCCGCTCCGCCCCTGATCTTCAGTCATATGGAAACGGTCTGTAGCGCACTTAGTACATATCATGGCCCTGATTATGAACTGAAGACAAGACTTCTACGTGGTACTAGTACCATCGCCTAATCCGGTAATCAAGATAACTGAAGTAGAACTCGTTACACACCGGTCTCCGTCATTCACCATCGTGCTGCCCCCTTGGAGCTTGGATCGCTCGCCATGTCACACAATCTTCTCCGCGCTCGGCACAATTGCTCTGCTGGTAAGGTGCGACCGCCAAGATAGGTAAGCTACGGTGGCGGTGCCGTCTCTATGTCTGCTCATGTCACCATCCTCGTCGATGTTGGCCCTAATCCTGGCATTCGTCGGGAACAATGCATTTATCCATCACGGCAGCAGCCACCTCTCGGCGAAGTTGGTCGGGAGGTCGAGTTTGAACGAGGACTCACGGATATGAGCTGCTTGTTTGAAGAGAGAACCCTGCGGATGTTGGAGATAGTGTGAGACGACGGTTTACAATTGGGGCATCGTCAGGAGGCGGAAGAAAGGAAAGAAAGAAGAAAAGCACCGGAACAACATCGCACCTGCATTCCTAGCTTCCAGAATTGAGGCGATAAGGTCCTCTGGATGCATCCATATCTGCTCTCCCATCTACACTAACAACCCGCAACATGTGATACGACATTAGGGTCAACCTCACTCCCGAGAAACCCGAGCGGCTTTGGAGACGGACCTCGCTGTGCGATTTCTGTTGAATGCGAAACTCCACAAAACTTAGATCCAGACACTCCGAAGACGTCATCCCATAGGCGAAAACAGCGGTTGGGATGGCTAGGTAGGTAGCAGCGCAATTCTAGAGGATCTCGGGCGACAAGCAGCCAACGTCCTCTATCAGAACTACCCACCTATTGACCCTCTTCGGCCTTGTTCTGCCTACCATAACCATGACCTTGACACCACGATGTCCTAGGGACTGCGCTCGCTGACTTCCGCTTCCAGTCTGCACACTAGACTGCATGCATGTTAAGTTGATTGTATGTCGACCCAGCTGGCTGGGCCTCAATTGCAGATCTACATAGACATCATCGTGCATTTAAAGACCTGAAGCAGATGCAAAAAATGGGAAGAGCGGGCTGGGGAGGCGATGAGGTGTGAGAACCGGACATCCTCACTCATAGCTTCAGGATCTCACTATCCTGCGTGATCCCGCCCCTGAAGAGCTCCTTGATGACGTTCCCCCTCCCGACCGTCTCCCTCACGATGCCCTCGACGTGCCGTGGCTCGACCCTACCGTACCAGACCCCATGGCCAGCAAGAGGGTGAGGCGATCCCTCTGCGCCTTTAAGGCCCGGGGGCAGGTAGATGATGACGTTGCCGGCGAACTTGTGCCCGCCAATATGGCTGATGAGTCCGACCCTCGCGGTGCCCCGCGGCTCGGGCACGGCCCCTTCGCTGCCGCCACCAATGGCCAGAACATCCTCCGTGTCGTTGTGGGCAGGGCTGGAGAGCACTCGGACGCCGAACCGCGGCAGCGCCCTTTCGAACTCGGCCCTCAGCAGCGGGCCGTACACCCCGCAGCGCAGATCCCTCCCGCCGTGGCCGCAGATGAGCACCAGCACGTCCTCGACGTCCCTCACGCCGGGCAAGAGGCTCCGGTACGCGGCCTTGCGCGTGAGCCTGTCCCTGTGGATCGGCGAGGCAGCGTCGTGGGACGGGTGCAGCCTCTCGGGCAGGAGGTACCCCTTGGCCAGGGCCTCGACATGCTCGAACGACACTCTCGGCAGGAACGGCACGTACTTGAAGCTCGGGAGGAGGTAGGCTGAGCTTGTGTGGAGCTCAGTCCGCTTGGGTATGGACGACGGGAACGACGAGTTCAGGACAGATATGCTGTGGAATGGCTGCGCATCCCAGGGAAAGCAAGACAGAGAGAAGGAGAGAGAGGCACTTACCGTCAGCACACTGGCCGTTCTCTTTTCATGCCGTTCATCCTCTGCCGCACACAAAGAAACTCACATCGCTAAGACGCCCTCCTCGGCCAAAGAGCTCGCGCAGGTCAGCGGCCAGGTTGTCGCCGCTGTTGTCATCCTCTATCTTTGACGGCCAGTCGTCCTTGCCCGTACAGACGAGGACGTGCTGGTGGTAAGCTGGAACCAGTCCACCGAGGGACGTCTTGTGGTCGATCTCGAACCCTTCCGGCATCTCCGGCGTCGTGGCGCAGGCGCATGTGGGCGGGGGGCAGCTGTCGACCGTCGGGAAGGGCGGAGACGGCTGCGATTTGTGACCCGAGCCGCTGGCCGAGGCGGAATATGAGGCATTGGCTGTGCGAGAGGTGGGCCTAGCAATTAAGCGCGCCGCTGCTCGTGGTATCCTCATAGCTAACGGTAGAGACATTTTGCGATTCTTGCACTCTATCTAGGCAGGGGCTCCTCCCATGTATGTGCTATTTGTGTGGATATGAAACATTGGTGATTACTCAAGGACAGTCAGGCGCCGTGGTCCTGTTGGGGGACCGGTTTTTATACAGCTTACGGATAGGTATGTACCGACTGCCGGCAATTGGATGTTTTGCTTTCGGAGCTCGGCCTTGTCGGTCGTTCAACGGAGATGACGTCGTTCAGGATCTTATCTCTTATCTTTTATCTCACAAAGTGCTGATAAATGCATACAAATAAGGTACGCAACCGGGCTGTCCAGCGCAGTCGATAATTTACATCCGCAATAGGAGGTTTAATAGAGGCCCCCTTAATCCGTACCCACCTTACCTACCTACCTTACAACCTGTAAATTTACTTGTCAGTGTGCCTTCAATTTTGTGTACCACCTTGGAGAGACTCACCTAGATCCTATTCAGTGTCGCATTCCCGACAGTCGAAACCGAACCCAACTAGTCTCTTGAGTTCGGGTGGCTTGTAGATACCTAGATAGTCTCTCACAGATCTCATTGACAGCCTTCTGAAAAGAAGGGCGCTATGTTGCATATATGACTTATTTCAGTAGAGTATCTCGCAATGACACCAGTATTTATCTATCCCGACCGCCTAGACCAGCGCCTCCAAAACTTCCAGCCGGACCTGCCGCGCCCGCCGGCCCTCTCGCCGGCCTCCCTCTTCACGGCCTGGCCCCTTCCCTTCACCCTCCAGAAGTAGACCGGTATGCCGGCGATGACGAAGCCGACGACGATAATCGTCTGCAGCGGCTGCGAGAAGACGGCCCTGCTGAGCAGGAACAGGCTGACGCAGCAGAAGATGATGGGCGTCGTGATCCAGGCCTTGTACGGCCGCTCCAGCTGCGGCTCCTTGACCCGCAGGATGATGAGCCCCAGCACGGTGAGGAAGTAGAAGGTGTAGCCGGCCACGCCATAGAAGGTGACCAGGGTCCCGAACTCGCCGACCAGGACGTAGGCCCCCGTGAGCACGCCGTTCATCACGAGAGCCCAGATAGGGGTGAAGAACAGGCCCGTGTCCTCGTCGCCCACCAGCCGGGCGAGCCCCCTGCTGAGGAAGTTGCGCGTCCTCGTCGTGGACAGGGACATGTGCTGAGTCTGCTCGGCCGTGGCGCCTACGCCTATCCTCCCCAGAAAGGCGGGGAAGTACCCCTCGCGGCCCGCAACGTACACCAGCCGACTGCTGGTGAAGGTGGAGCTGTTGAGGGCGCCGAAGCACGAGGCGCTGACGATGAGCGCAAAGATGAGCGAGCCGATGGGGCCGAACACTTTAGCCCCGAACATGACCGCCACCGTGTTTGACGAGTTGATCGTCGCCCGGGGCAGCACGAGGAAGTAGGCAAGGTTGGCGAAGACGTAGCATATTATGACCAGGGGCATCGCCGTGTGGATGACCCGCGGCAGGTCCCTGCTGGGGTTGCGGAACTCTCCGACCACGTAGTTTGTCTGTGTGTAGGGTGGGTCGGGGCGGCCAGACTGTCAGCTACTTTGAACTCTGATGAGGGGTGCCACGTCTCCTGGGCTTCCCCAAAACTCGGCTAAACTCTCCCCAGGGCCTCCCGAACGCTCCCAGACTCACATTGTCCCAACCGTCGTATGCCCACAGGCCAGCATACAGGGCCACCGCCCACCCGGCGGTCTCCGCCTTGGTACCCTCGAACCACGCCCTATTCTTCCAGTCCATGTTGGGCTCGCCCGAGTAAGTATAGCCCGTGGCCGCGACGACGATGCCGATGACGGTGACACCGACGAGGGCGATGAACTTCATGAACATGAGCACGTCGTTCAGCCGAGTGCCCAGCCTCGTGGACACACAATTCAGGAAGGTCACGGCCGCCAGCCCGACCAACGCGACCCCCTTGTTGACCCAGGGGTTCACGTGCTCCGCCTCGGCCCCGATGAAGGCCCGGACGAGGTACTCCCCCATGATGATGGCGATGATGGCCGCGCTCCCGGGCTTCATCACCAGGACGGCGACCCAGGTGAAGAGGAAGCCGGACATCTCGCCCAGGATCTTGGCCAGGTAGACCTGCGCCCCGCCGTTCAGGGGGATCGCCCCGCCCAGCTCGGCGTAGCTGCTCGCGCCCGTCCAGGCCAGCACGCCCGCCACGACCCACACTATCAGGGATGCCCCGGGGGAGCCGACGTTCAGGTTGACCTGGCTTGGGGAGGAGAAGATGCCGGATCCGATGATGAGGCCTACTATCAGGGACAAGCCGTTTAGGTATGTGAGCGTCTTGTGCTTCTCCAGGGAACCACCCCCCAGCAGTCCACCGTTGGGCTGCCCTGGCGCCGTCGATGCCCCCAACGGCGCGTATCCAGACCCGCCCGGCGCCGTCGACGATAAGGGAAAGAGGTTCGCGGCGAGGTCGAAACCGGACGAGACGGAGAAGGAGCGGCCGTGGTAGTTGGGGCGGCCGCCGCCTGATGACGACCCCGCGGCTGCGGCCGGGTTGTGCGAGTCGAGGGGGTCATCTCGCTCTAGCGAGGCTTTGCGGGAGGAGGATATGCTCGGGCGGGAGTCTGTGTCGGCGGTGTCCTCCCCCAGCTGGCTCGAGCTCGCCAGCGACGCGAGCTCGAGGGAGTCGCGCGATTCGCGGGTATTGTAGGCCCTTGCGCCGGAGGAGGAGTAGAGGGGCGGCATCGATGAATGGAATAAATAAGGTAGTTTGGTGAGGTCTCTCTCTTTCAAGCCAGGCTGTCCGCCACAAAGCTAAGTCGTGACAGATCGGAAGGGTGGGCTTGTCGAGGCCCTGCCAAAGGTTTCTTTTGACAGCGGCGAAAGCTAAATAGGGCCACGGATCATATTCGGCGAACTCGGTAAGGGCATGGATGGTCGTCAATTCGAGTCCCCTTCAATTGTGCATCCGGAAGGATGTCGCCCGGATCCAAGTCGCTCTCGTCTGAAGGTTTACAACTGGCTGGGTCTGGGGCCACTGTCTGGATGCGGGTAGGCAACTATGAATGAAAAGAACAAGATTCAAGTGGAGCACTAGAGCAGTGAGCACAAGACTTGAGAGGAGTTAGTTGATCAATCAAAAATACGGAAACATGTAACCTCTCGGGCTGAAGCAAAAGTATGTGGCCCAAAGGACTAGGTAACTTTTGACTGTAAGCGCCCCGTATCATTACAATAAAAGGTCGACAGAGAATGGTGAATCTCATTGATCGATCAGTTACAGATATGGGATTTTCCTTTGTTCTGGAGAAAGGCTGTGGCAGGCTGTGGCGCAGGCCACAGAGGGGATGTTTCGGGTGGTACCCCTGCATGTTTCTTGAAATTTTCCGAGGCAGCGACATGGGCATTCCAACTAAAGCCCTATCCAGGCTGGTAGCTTCCTACCTCCAGGATCGAAGAACGTCAGATAGATTCTGGAATTTATGTAGATGTGGAAGTATCGGCGCGGTCAAGAATATTGATGACAGTAGTTAGGAGGTAGGAAGGAAGATAATAGGTGACCATGGACGTTGCCGCCGTTGTGAGGTGACGACTTTCTCCCAATCGTTGTACACAGGACAACAACCAGCTTTCGTCTTGTTGCCGCCATCATCTGAAGCGGCGTGTTGCCTCGACCTGGTGCTACTGTGTCCAGTCCTTCTAGGACCAAATGGACCGAGGCGCTCATGTCGAAGGTAATCATCGTAGAGTAGGCTTGCTAATCGTTAAGGTTTCAACTTTCCATTCTTGGGAAGGAGCTTAGCACTGGGGGATAACTCTAGCCGGAGAATATACCGTAGCCAGCAAAGCAATATAAAAGGCACCATCCCTCACCCACTTCCAGTTCTTTTTCTCACCTTTCAGAGCCACCATAACCGGGGACCACTTCACGATAATAAAGAAAGAGCACATTATCGAATTCCCTGAAGACGCAGGAACACACCAAAATCAAACTCGCCTGCTCAACCGTCCCCATGGCTGTCCTCCCAACTGCGTCACCACACGGCTCGAGGGGGCCTAACCCAAGCACCAGCCTTGACGAGGGAGAGAGGAGCACTGGTCTCCCAGGTCTGGATGCCATGCTTGATTACCTCCCCCATCACTACGTGAGGCTTGGGGTAGTGGTTATCATAACCATCCTATGGTTCTAACTGTTCCCGTTTCTGCTCATGATTTTCTTTGAGGGGCTAAGGGTGGTAGCGTGGATGGGTTTATTGGTAATTTACTATGAAATGTTGGGGCGTATAGACGCTGACGCCGCATCAGATGCTGTCTCAGACCACGAGAATTGGTTCCGGGAGGTAACGGCTTATTCAGGCACTGATGTCGGGGGCATCTCTTCACAACACCACCGACGTACATGTTTATCTAGGTATTGGTCTATCTAACTAATTGCATCTCTATGTCTACAAAATCGCGTGTGTCCGCCGTGGTGATCAAGTGGCAGGGAAAGGGTGGCTGATATCTGCACCTGTGATGCATCCCTCATGTGACTACCCCTCAAGTGTTGCCTACGGGGTACCAAGGCTCTCCAGACTCCTTCAAGTCCTAGATTAATACAGCAATCATGTTACCGCCGATCCACAGGTTGCACCACTCTGAGCATCTGAACTGTTCGGTGAGGAATGGACGAGTCAGTTAGGGACTTCTGGGTTGGCCGTAGTATGCGTGTTCACTCAGCGGTAAAGTACCCAACAACAAGATACAAACAACTCTGCCCTTGTTAGTGTGTGCTTAGAGACGGAATGAGTGAGCACGTACCAGAAATGGCTCAGCTTGGGTGTGAGCACCTTCAAAGCTGGTTCTCCTCTTGAGCAGGCGAGGTTGACAGCGTCGAGGAGGGCTTGGCACAACAGATGATGGTAATCGTCTTCTGCCTCTCGGCCTTGCGCTTCGGGGATTCAGCTCTGGAGAATTGCCTCTGCGTGCGGGTCTATATCGACCGATGGCTATGAGGTGCCGATTTCAACGGAGTGGTTGTTGAAGGTTGATGCCGACTGAGTAGATGGTTGAGACCGATGCCGACTGGGCGGATGTCAAAAGCCGATATCGAGCGAGTGGATGTGGAACCCGATGAAGCCTGGTTAGGAGTTTAAGGCTGATGCCGACTAAGTAGATGCTGTGACTGCTCTGCTGCCAGAGCATTCACCGAAAGACGGAAGCCAGCATCAGGTTCCCCCGGGGGACAAAGGATCCAGGAAGTATTATAGCCCGCCGCAGGATGGAAAGATTTGTGTGCTGTCGAGACATTGCATTTATTTAAGCTTATGTATGAACTTATTAGCATCTAATCCGTAAGTTACTACGTAATAACTTATCTTTGAGCGAGCGATCGATTATCATTAGGGAGTTAACCCTGGTTGGAGTCGAGGAAGAGTAAGGAATTGGGGCTACTCACGATGGTCACTAGTCAGATGAAGAAGACAAGATAAAGAAAAGATGAAGAACAAGATGAAGAGGAAAAAATATATCGAGAGACGAGAAGTTATCTGTACTAGTCTGACCATGCAGAGGCGAGGCCCCGACTCCGCGACTTCCCAAAGATCAAGCTATCGCCAGAGGAAAGAACAGAGCACCCGCTGCCTGTTACTAGCATTTCGTTCGCCGTTCCTACTTGCCTTATTTATCGGCGGAGGCAGCTGTCAACGCTCGAGATGCTGTCCTCGAGAAGAAAAGGGTCCCGGCCCACGATGCCTCTTCGGGAATCGTTTAACAATTTCAATGTCGTCTACAGTGACGTACACCTGGACGACGGGGTTTGCCCAAGATGAGCCGCGGCTGGGCGAGAGCCAGCCCGCCAATTTGCAGAGAGGGTTCGAAGAGTTTGAGAAGGGGGATGCCCTCGTCCGTCAAGGGGGGTGCTCGAGGTCTTTCAAATCGCAAATGAGGGACGGTGAGCGTGTTTGCTGTGCACATCTACGAGATCAGGGGCACTTTCGAGCTCCGGGAACTCTGGAATTGGCCAAGTTGAGCCCTTGCTGTTGTTGTGTGCCTGCAACGGGACTGTACTGTTTGTTTGTTTTCTCTGGGGAAAATTGTTGCTTGTAAACTTGATCACACTTCTAATCTCTGTTTCGCTACAGAGAGGATGGCACTGTGACTGGCGTGATGCTATTTTCCACGACGTTAATTGAGGATTGCTAGAGATAGATCATTCTATGAAATTCAATGGCTTCTCAGGTCGGAAGGGATGACACACTCGCAGGATTTTTGGGCAAAGCCACCTAACTGGAGGCATTACATATACCAGAGCCCTTATGCTGGTACCTGGCTTCCTACCTCCTAGATTGAAGAGCGTTGACAGATTCTGGACTAAAATACATTATCCTTCAGCATGTAAGCTTGGTCTGGTAGAATTGTTAGAAACAACCTCTGTCGGGCTGGATGTTGCAACTTGTAAGGAAGAACCTCGACCATATTCATTACCAAGGATTTGTAGGATGCTTGGGGTTAGGGTCACATGTCCACAAATTTCGACCTCAATTTGACACCACGCCTGTTCCTCGTTTCGCGGCCATTTCCTTCTTGCCGCTTGGCTTTTGTTTTCCGGTTAAAATACACATAACATGGCAAGGACACCTGAGGATCGTGCAGCTACCGTGTAATGAGCCGCCATCTTTTCCCTGCCTGTGCAAAGGCCCGGGTTGTGCCTCCGGTGCTGGCAAGGCCAAGCCGTTCGATACCATGCAGCCTTCACGAGCCTCCTCCACTTAGGCCGAGACCCCGGATTTGCATCGGTTTCCGGGCCATACATGCGAGGGCACGGACGCAGCCGAGGTCGCAGGAGTCGGCGAAGAGGCATTCGAACGGAAAGGACAAGTCTGGGGCTGTTGAGAAATTAGTTTACTTTGGTTTTTGTGCCGCCGTTGTTGGTGCAGTGTTTGACCTGTCTCGGAGAGACGGCCATTTATATGAGTGTGACTGGGACAGCGACTGCACAAGCTTCTTGGAACGGATGACCTATGGCCCGGAGCTCAACCGGACAGCATTCGTCCCTTTCACCCTCGTCTCGCGTGAACAGGTCACCGACAACAGCTTCATCCTCACCGTCCAGCCTCGTCATTGGGGGGACCCATCCTCCGAGTCTAGACACTCGCAGGGCCATGCCTACCGACGCGCCTGGTCGCGTGGCCTCTGGGCCGTCGAGATCAAGCAGCCGCAGCTGCAGATCGCGAGGGAGTACACCCCGCTGCCGCCGAACTACCGCGAGGAGGCCGAGGAGACCAGGAACGGCGACCTGCGGTTCCTCATCCGCAAGGTGGGAGGAGGCGAGGTGTCCGCTTACTTGAGCGAACTCCCCGTGGGCGCCACCGTCGAGCTGCGCGGTCCGCACCTGGGCTTCGACGTGCGCCGCCGGCTTGGTGCTGATGGCTTTGACCGTGGTGGGAGGCAGGTGCTGTTCCTAGCCGGCGGGACAGGAATCGCGCCCGCGCTGCAGGTCGTCAGGGCTGTCCTCGACGAGGATGTGCATAAGGAGAAGGAAGGCAGGAAGGAGCAGCCCACATCTTCCCCGAGGAACCACAACGCCAGCGACAACAAGCCCAAGGTGACCATTGTCTGGGCGAACAGGACCCGGGCGGACTTGGCAGGCTTGAACACCACTGGCGAAGGGTCAATATGGAACGAGTTGTCTCCCGATGACGACGAACCTGGCACTGGCTACAATGGTCTGTCTCCCATCGTCTGGCAGCTACGGGACATGATGCGAAGACACGGGGATCGCCTGAGCGTCCGCTGCGTCGTGGATGAGAACGGGACCTTCATCGACGACCGGCTCGTGCGGGCGTCTGTGGCTTATTCCCCTAGCGAAGGAGGAGACTACGGGCTCGGCCGGGACGCATCAGTTTTGGAGGCGACATGCCCGTTCCACTCTGAGATTCTGCTCCAGCACATCCCGACGGATCCACTCAACAAGAGGAAGACCTGGCGCTTTGGGGCCTGGCCGTCCAACCCTTTCGATCTCAAAAACGAGCAGGGCCAGATGAGGTGTCTGTGCACACCGGGTGGGGACGGGGGTCGGAATCTATTGTTCGTTTCTGGGCCGGATGGCTTCATACGCAGCCTTGCGGGGGGGAAAGTCTGGATTGATGGGCATCAAGTACAAGGTTCCGTCGAGGGGTTACTAGCCGAGATGAAGAACCGATATCCCTCGCTCCTGCGTGATTGGCTCATCTTGAAGCTGTAATCCTGAGCGACCCTGCAAACAGATGTGCAATCGTGTATAATATAATAAATGTAGAAGAGCAGCTTGACCACAGGTATTCAAGGATGAAACCACCTTATTAGCGAATGGAATCCTGGGAAGCTATGGCTGATCTGGACATGGTCTAAATGTACAATACAACTATTCCAAAAGAAAGGCGCCGCCATTCTCATCAGATCTATCCGCAGGGTATTCACACGGGATAAGGACGCAGTATTTGTACGATATACACCCAAAGGAGAACGCCAAATAATGCCAACGATTTGACTTGGTCTGTCAAGGGGAAAGAAAAAAAAAAAAGCCCTCAAGGCACCATGGTCAAAACAACAGACACAAACACGGACAAAGCTTCCATTTAGATACCCTGAACCTTTCTATAAGACGGCGGCTTCATCGTCCTCCGGATGAGCTTGCCCACATAGGGCGGGATTAGAGAAATGGACCCAATGGCGAGGACACGCCAGAGGAAGCCCCTGAATAATGATAAATAGACTGTTGTTAGCATGCAAGGCCCACTTTTACCAGATATCATATCAGAGCCCCCCAAAATTAACTTACCAAGAAATGATGAACTCGAGATCGAAATAAGCCCCCAAGAAGGGTACCGAGCCGATGTAGAGCAGGAAAGTGCCGACAATGGACGCGATCATGACGGGGTGCCAGGTGGTGATCTCGATGGCCACCATCAGCAGCTCGTTCAGCACCAGCACGGTGAAGCTGACGGCCACCATCCTGGGGCCGTCGACCTCGGTCAGGATCTGGGACAGGCCCTGGATCATGCCGCCCTGGTAGACGGAGACGAAGACCCAGACGAAGAAGGTCCGGTACGAGAGCGACCGCCCCTCGGTCAGCTCCTTGTAGAGCTCCGGGTACAGGCTGGCCAGGTTCTCGTCCACGTCCTTGTCCAGGACCAGGGAGAGCACGGGCATGGCCGTATACACGGTAGCGTACCCGACCAGCAGCCAGTCCTTGTACAGGCCCTCGGGCTCGAACTTGATGGCGATGCTGTACATGGTCTGGCAGACGGCGATGATGAGGCCGCGGTGGATCACGAACTGCGCGAGCTTGGCGCTGCGCTTGTAGCTGTTGCGCCCGTGCCAGACGAGCAGCTTGGTCAGGTGGTGGAACTGCTCGATGGAGAAGTCGGCCGCGAGGCTGGCCTGCCGCCCTTCCTTGCCCACGATGCCGACCCCGACGTCGGCCGCCTGGATCATGGACACGTCGTTGCCGCCGTCGCCGATGCAGCACACCCGCTTCCTGGTGTAGTCCTTGATCAGCCTCGCCACCTCGGCCTTCTGCATCGGCGAGCAGCGGCACGCCACCACCGTCGGGAGCCGCACCGCCACCGAGACGAAGTCGAGCCGGTGCCGCGCCAGGAGCAGGGCCAGGCTCTCCCCGTCGATGAGTAGGCACGCGTCCGTCTTGCTCCGGAGGAAGTCGAGGTGGTCCTGCGCGTCGTCGTGGCGCTTCAGCCCGGCCACCGTGTGGATGTACTGGCCCCTGGCCACGAGCTTGGAGCTGACGGCCACGCACCGCGCCGTCTCCACCTTGTCGCCCGTCAGCATCCAGATCTTGATCCCGGCGTTGCGCAGCAGCTCCAGGCTCGGCTTGACGTCCTTCTGCAGCTTGTCCTCGACCCCCGTCACGCCCAGGAGCTCGAGGTCGCGCTCGAGGTACTGCGACACCACCTGCTGCATGCCCGCGTCGCGGCCCGTGATGGCGAGCAACGCCTCCTGGTACTTGCTCGAGAACTCGCGGTACTCGCCTGCTGAGAGCCGCTTCCTGCCGACCACGAGAGTGCGGAGGCCCTCCCGCGCCATGTTGGCCGTCTCCTCGTCGAGCCAGTCGTTCGCCGCGACGATGGTGCCCATGACCGTGTCCGCACCCTTCTGGTAGAACCAGATCTCGCCGCTCCCGGCTTCGGGGAGCGCGTCTTGTGCGTGGTCGTAGAACTGCACGATGACACCCATCCTCTTGCCCTCAGACGTGAATGGGAAGATGTCTAGGATCCGGACCTGCACCACCGTCCGGCCAGACTCGGAGGAGCTCAGGACCATGGTCTTCCGATCGCGGTACGTCAGACGCAGCCCAACGGCCTCGGTCCACCTGACGATGGCGATCTCATCTGGTGACGACGCTTGGTAGGATGTAACTTTCTTGCCGTCCTCCTCGTCCTCGGTGGGCGTGACGTTGTGGCACAGCGCAAGGGCAAGTACAACGTCACGGACTCGGGTGCCGATCTCACGGCGTGTGCGCGTGGTCCCCATGTTTGCAGTCGAGGTGAAGGTCGACGAGGGCGTGACCAGCACCGAAGAGGCGGCGGCTCCTGGCTCGCCCGGAACCTGGGCCACGTGGATTCCTTGCTTGACGTAGGCTGACACCTCGTCCATCGCCTCGTTGGCATACGAGACAGTGCCGACATGGATCTTCTTCATCTCCATCTCGTTCTGTGTCAGGGTGCCCGTCTTGTCGCTCAGCAGGTACTCGATCCTGCCCAGGTCCTCGGGGATGGTGCTGGTCCTGACCACGGCGCCCGGCATCCCCGGGTCCCTCTGGATGAACCACGAGTAGACGCTCTTGCCCAGGTCTAGGTTCACCCGCAGGCTGATTGGGACGATGGTCGAGAAAAGAACCAGAAATCGCATGATCTTGACGTACCACACGTTCCCCGTGGTCTTTCCGAAGCCCTCCAGAGCCACGAGGATGATGGAGAGTGCCAGGGTCAGAGCACAGAGGATCTTGGTCAGGGAGTTGATTTCGTACTCAAGCAGGCCCGTCTTTGACCGGGACGGTGCTGTTGAGAGTGCGGACCGGGTTTGAGGGCCGGTGTAGACGATAACCGCCAGCGTGGTTGCGTTAGACGCGATGACCGTGTTTGCCCACGCAGTATTGTCGATGTTCAGAGGTGCTGTATTAGTCCGAGCATCCCCCTCAACCTCCGTGGGATTTACGCTGCGATCCGGGACATCCTGTCTTGCCGGCAAAAGCTCCAGGGTGCCCACAAACTCGTTCACCCTCCTGTCTGGCTTGCCACCCGTCACCCTCAGCCGAACGAGCTCCTCGATAGGGAGACTCTGCGACAAGGGCGAGGCAAGGCGGAGCTTCCAGTCAGTCTCACCGTCCAGCTGGTCCGTCCTGATGAAGGTTTCACCGCCGGATCCGGCCTGGACACCGCCATCCCCGACAGTGCTCTCGACCGTTCGTTTTTGCGGTTGTGTGCTGCCTTCTCCCGGCCCATCATCGAGAGACAACAGTGGCGACTCCGCTGCCTTCTTCGTCTCCTTCCCCTTTGGCGGTACGGGAGGCGGGGCGGGCTCTGGGGCTAAACACTTGAGGACAACGAGATCGGCAGGAACCCTCTGACCCTTGTGGAGCATGAGTACATCCCCGACCCTGAGGTCCTTGGAGGGCTTGACAACCTCCCTGATCTGGGCAGACGGCCCTCTGCGGACACCTTCACCTTCTGCCTGTTCTTCCTCCTCTTGGATGTCCGAAAGACGATCTCTCTCGCTGAGGTGATTTTGTTGGCCCTTCTTGCGGCCTATTTCGGACTTGAGTTTGCGCTTCGACCGCGAGTTCGAGTTCGCCGAGCCGGGCTCGTCGAACTGTACGATAGTGTAAGGCTCCGAGTTGGCCTCGTTGTCCCTGCGCCTCCTGGCGATGTCATCATGGGCCTCCTTCCCCAGCGTGATCATGAGGACAAAGGCCAAGGGCGCAACATAGGTCGAGATGTAACCTATCCTTAGCGGGGGTATGGCCTGCGACAGGGCAACTAGTAGGAAGTACATGTTGAAGAAGAAAGAGAACTCGTTGTACAGAGTGATCGGTAGGAAGGACCAGGCCGTATATTTTGCATTCGATACGATGTTGGCGGGGAACCGTGTCGACTGTGATGAGCCGACCGCGACGAGCCTCGACGCTGAGGGGTCATGCTCCTCCTGGTCTTGTTCCTCAGCTTGGGATCGACTGCCATCCCCGCCGCCCGAGCTGGACATGAAGCTTGGCAGCCGCAGCTTGCTGCTGAGGCCCTGGATGCGTTCGTGAGCGGACAAGCTTCGTCGTCGCCCGCCGCCGCCATTCCCTTGGAGGAGCGGGGCATCGGCCGAGCTCCGATCGCCATCCTCAAACCTAGATGAAGGCCCGTCTCCATCCGCTAGAAGCCCGGCCGCGTCATCGCTCCCTTGTCTGCTGTGTCCCAGTTCGCCGTATCCTCTCGGCCGATTCCCTCCGCGACGCAGGCCACCCATGCGGAGAGTGCGCAGCGCTATCCTGGGGCTTCTGCTCTGGTCGGTGGCCTCACTGTGCCGCACCCGGGAGGCTGCAGATGCGTTCCTCGGTTGCGATGTGGTCTGCGGGTCGAGTTCTTGGAGATCGATCTCGAGATCAGAATCGGAGTCGTCGACCGGAGAGTCTGGCGGCTTCGCCGGATGGTATGATTGTCCAGAAGGCATCCCGCATTTGCCTGAGCCTCTCTAGGTGTGGCCCTAGGACGGCTCACTGGGGGTCGGGTGACGGGTTGGCTTTTTGCTAGTTCGACTGGCCGGCAAGCTTGCAGCTGCTCGAAGCGGTCATCGCTTTTAATTTTACTTTATTGGACGGGGCACAGCTTTACACTCGGTGCTCAGGTCGTGGTGGTGGTGGTGTACGTAATGCAGTAAGTTTGGTGTGTCTGAACGCTAAAGAAGGTGCGGGTTGGGGAACGCTGCTTTGCCTGCCCGAATTCGCATGCGACAACAACGGGGCATGGATACTGGAGGTGAGTTTCAAGGCCAAGGTGTCCGGATCGCCCCGAGGGCAATGATGAATTCCGTGACACAGAGTCTACGGCACTAAGGTATCTCCATGTCCAAAGTATCCTGTGAAGCTACTAGTTTGCGGTTACCCGGTGTTTCCTGCCATATACGCGGTAATCCTACTTCTCGTGGAGAGAACAGGTTTTGGTCAGTCGAACAAGCGAAAAAATAGGTTGACTGAAGTGGCATGTGTCTGTTCCAATGTGGACGTGAGGTTGAAAATTCGACGACTTACCTACCTACTCACTAGCAAATCTTCAGGTCTTGCACAAAGTCATCGAGGCCGTCGAATCACTGGCCCTTGGATAATTGTTAGTAGCTGTTCTATACGTTTGTCCCCTTTATCAGGTACTTTGTTCGCTTTCAGAGTTCCACGCCACGTAACAGGGGTCGCTATTTTTTTCTCTTATTAGTTTATTTTTTCCCCAATTGCGTCGAACCCACTTGCCGGCCGGAGACTGAAGCTGTTGCCATTCGGATCCACGGGGCAGCAACCTCCAGGGGGACAGATGTCCTCTTCAGGTACTACCTACCTCTCTGTAAAAGGCTTAATTGAGCCCCCACAACAGTGAGATGATGAATCAGGCCTACTGCTAGTATGTTCTCATGTGTCATTTCCCCCTGTATATGTGAGTCCCAACTCGCCCGAGGCTCAGCTGCCAGGCGCATTCAGAACCGCACTCACGACTCTAAACATTTGGACTCAAGTCCAATCACTCAAATGCGCCCAGTCGATGACGCGACCATCTTTCATCCTGCTTTTGTCTGTTCCGTCCATGTTTCCTAGCTCGCCCCTTTTCCCTCTGCATTTTTCTGATCTGTTCAGCCATAGTATCCTTCTCAGGCGTTTCTCTACTTCCTCCTCTTTCCTTTGCAATATACCTGCATAATTCGGTGTCGCGATGCCATCGGACGAGGCCAACTCGGCGTGGCACCCGGCGTTCATGCCTAATGCCAGCATTGACGTCGTTCCGAAGGCTCTTATCAGCGCCTCCGACTTGAAAACTGCATCGAGACAGCCCGAAGGGACGAAGCCACCTGTACAAGAGTCGAATTTGCCGACAGAAGCCACCGAACAGCCTCTCGCAGGGGAAGAAGCAACTCCGGCGAACGACTGGTTCTCCGAGCAGGAAGTTGGCGACTCTTGGTTAGAACAGGCGGGGGAAATACCGGCAACGAATGGTGATCATTCTCAGGAATCAGATCTACCACTGGAAAGTCCAGAAGAAGAGGGAGCGGACGTATCAGATGTTGCTTCTGATACCACCCCGGATGCTGTAGCTTCTGCTCGTACACCTGATACTTCATCACCGACGGCCTCGAAGCACCTGAGCACGGCTTCGTTTACTCGGACTGTTTCTCACGAAGTCAACTGGGATGCTGATGATGATGACGCGGAATGGAGCCTGCCCAGGACAGACACTGACCCGTTCAAGTTCATGGCCCCTAATCACCGGACTAACTCGTTCCCAGCTATATCTCCGATGCGTGAGCCGCCTCCTCCAAAGCTTGAACGGCCTCTTCCGACCTCCCAGACCGACGAGCTTATGAGCGAGCTGGATCGCGAATCATCGCCGATAATATCCGCCCCAGGCCCATCAGATCAGTTCGCCAGTCACGACATGTTGGCCTTGGAACACGAAGCTTCTGATGCTCGCTATGAAGAGGGCATCCCGCTCATCTCCCAGGCGGCGGCAAGCTCTGCGAATGTGGGCGAAGTCTCCAAGGATATCCTGGACCCATTCGCGGATGAGACTGCTGGAGACGATGACTTTGACCTTTTGATTGGCAGCTCTGGGGGAAATGCTGCTGTGGACCCCTCGCGGCATGAGCCATTGGAGCGGAAGTCGACAATGCAGGTGCTGAGCTCCCTCACGGCCAATCCACCTGAACGGGCTGACACGGGTCTCGAGCATACGGTTGAAGAGTCTCCGGAGGAGGACGACTTTTGGAACAAGCCTGAGCCTGCCATGGAGCCTCTCGACGCGACTTCACAGGCTGAAGCCCCTGAAGAAGACAAGTCGTTGCCTGGTGACTCGGCGGAGCCTGTGCAAAAAGAGGATGGGGATTTGGCGGCTCAGTGGGCTGCTGCGTTTGGAGAGGACGCCGATGACGAACTTCTGCTGGAGGACTCTGCCCCTGAGAGCAAAGGGGTTGATCCGGCTTCGTTTTTCGGAGATGACGATGAGGGATTCCTCGAGGACACAGGACATGTAGAGGAAGAGGTTAAGCAGGATGTACCAACAACGACGTCGGCGCCTTCGGTACAGTCTCCTGGTCTGAATGGTCGCTACACCCCAACGGCCCCGGCATCGGGCCCAGCATCAGTCGCGCTGTCGCGTCAGGGTTCCAGCCAGAATCAGTACCTCCCAAGCCCTGCCCCCATCGCATCGACCCAGGCCGCGTCCGCGCAAGTGGTAACGGCCCCTTTTATCCCTCCTGTGCCTATCACGATGGGTTACGGCGCCCCACCACCGCGACCGGAGCTAAACAAGGCAACGAGCTTTGCGGACAAGTCCAAGGGAGGCTATACGTCTCCATACGACCTCCCCGTAGAGATTAAGCCGAGGAAAAGGCCGAGCACGCAACACTTGGTTCGGCCTGTGGCATCCTCGCCTGTCCCGGGTCCACCACACGCGCAGCCCCCGAGACACAACGCCGCCTCAGCTCAGGGATCCACGTTGGCTCGAGCGGCATCTACGCCGATGTCACCGCCAGTCTCGAGTCATCCTCCTGTCCAAGTGGCTCAACACTCTTCAGCGTCAGTCAAGCCACCACCACAGCGTGCACAGTCTGGCGAGGGGTTCTTCGCGGAATTGCCTTTGACGTCCCGCCCGAGGCCTGGCTCACGATCAAGCCAGAAAAGTGTTCCATCTCCTCAGGGGAGCCCCTCTGGTCCGCCTCATGGGTTCACTCAGGGTCCTCCCCCGCATGCTACTCCCCATGGTCCGCCTTCAGTTTCTCACCACGCATACGGTCAGCCGCCAGCAGCAGCTCTGCCATCGCTGGCACAGCAGCCTGGAATCAGCGGTGCTGCTCCGGCGACTGTTGGGCTTGTGGCTCCGGAGCGTGTCAGCCCGTATGCTCAACTCCAGTCCAGCACAATGCCTCCCCCAAGTCTGCCATCCGCAACGAGCAATAGGTACTCCCCGGCGCCATCACAGCTGTCCAGTCATGCCTCGGCGCCCCCAACAGTGTCAAACAGGTACTCCCCTGCGCCACCTGCGAGCCGCGCACCTAGCTCGGGGTATGCTGCGGTCACAGCCGGCGTCACACCGTCAATACTCCCTCACCAGCCTCGTACATCGAGCCCACTCGCCCACTTCGAGATCTCGCACGACAGATCCAGGGCTTCATCGTCGAATCATGTCGACAACCCTCATCCGGACAGACGGAGCAGCTCTGCAATGTTTGAGCCACGACTCAACCGGATGCCCTCGCTTCCCCCAACACGCGAGGTCGAGGAAGAAACTGCGCCTGAAGGCCCTCTTCATGCGGGCACAAGCACTTTTTCGCCCACATACGCACCTTCATCGCTGGGTCAGGTCCACACACAGGTTCCTCATCAGCCTAGGCAAACACCTCCGCCGGCGCCTCTCCCCCTTACCCAGTCGACCCTATCCCCGCCGAAGAGGACGAACACCTATGCCCCTCAGCAGACTCTTTCCCCACAAGGGGCGGACTTTACACCGCCGCCGCGGTCACACACACAGTCCCCTGGGGCACTTTATGGAAACAGGGCAGGCATGAAGCCGGCAGATCCTGTCCCTCGCCCTTCTTCGGTTAACGATCCTACATCCCCTCGCTCGACCGGGTCTGTATCGGCTCCCTTCCCAACCACGTCCATCTCTTCTACCGTCACAGTGCCACCTATCAGGCCCAGAGGGTTCTCCCAGAACCTCAACCTGATACCGCCGACCGATGGTCGTGAGCGTGACCCTCTCCAGAGGTGGAAGGGCGCGCCGCTTATTTCATGGGGTGTTGGCGGCACCATGGTGACGTCATTCCCCAAGGATGTACCCCGGTATGGGATAAACCAGGTGTTGCCAATGATCGTGCGGAGCCCCGGGGAGGTCAAGATCAAGACGGCCAAGGACGTCTACCCGCTGGAGGAGCGCCTGGCCAAGTTCCCGGGGCCTCTGAAGGGCAAGTCCAAAAAGAAGGAAACTGTTGCCTGGCTCACTACCGGCATCGAGGCGTTGGAAAGCAGATTGCCAAGCATGGCCTTCCACGGCCAACCTTCGCTCGATGAAATACGGGCGGTGGAGCGTGTCTTGTTGTGGAAGATGCTTCGCCTCTTCATCGAGTATGACGGCGTTTTGGAAGGCTCCCCTGCGATTGAGAAAGCCGCCCGCGACATCCTCTCTCCAGGGGTTGTTGGTCAGCAAGAGCCTCGGCCGCTAGACTATGCGCTTGGGTCAGGGGCTCTAGGCTTCCAGGGCTCCATGGCAACGCAAATGCGGTCTGAGCCGGTAGACTCGGGTGCTGTCGAGCAGATCCACTCGAGCCTCCTCGTCGGGGATCGCGAGAAGGCCGTCTGGTGTGCAGCCGATAAGAGGTTATGGGGCCACGCACTGCTGATTGCCAACACCGTCTCGCCCGACCTGTACAAGAAGGTTTCCCAGGAGTTTGTGCGGAAGGAGGTCAATTATCCGGGCCACAACAACGAGCCCCTCGCCGTGTTGTATGAGGTCCTTTCCGGGAACCATGACGAGTGTGTCGATGAGCTCGTGCCGGTCCACGCCCGGGCTGGCCTGCAGCTCATGGCCACTGACGCCAGCCACGGGCAGTCCATCGACTCCCTTGCCGGCCTCGACAAATGGCGAGAGACGCTCGTTCTGGTCCTGAGTAACAGGAGCACCGGCGACATCCGGGCGCTGAACTCACTCGGAAACCTCCTGTCTGGTTACGGCAGAGCCGAGGCTGCGCATATCTGCTATTTTTTCGCTCGCACGGCGACTGTCTTCGGCGGGCTCGATGACCCGCAGTCCAACTTCGTCCTCGTCGGCGCCGACCACAAGAGACAAGCAGACCAGTTCGCCAAGGAGACGGAGGCCCTGCTCCTCAGCGAGGTGTATGAGTACGGCCTCTCGCTTGCGGGAGGCTCAAAGGAGGTTAACTGCCCGCACCTTGCCGCGTACAAGCTGCAGCACGCCATGATCCTGGCCGAGCACGGCTACCGCGACAAGGCCCTGCAGTACTGCGAGACCCTGGCGTATGCCATCACGTCGCAGACGAGGAGGTCCCTCTACCATCACGCAGGCCTCGAAGCAGCTGTCGACAACCTCGCCAAGAGGCTGAGGCAGGCGCCCAAGGAGGAGTCTAACTCGTGGATCCCCAAGCCCAGCATGAACAAGGTGTCGGACTCGGTGTGGAACCGGTTTAACAAGTTCGTCGCCGGTGACGAGGGTGACGGCGAGGCCAACGGCTCTGCGGATGCTCCCGGCCAGGTTGGCATCTTCTCCCGTGTTCCCGGTGGCACGCCAACCATCAGCCGCCCGCCTTCGGCCTCTGGCGCCACCGGTATGGAGATGTTCGGAGGTGCAGTTGTGCATGGAGGTCATCACGGCTACCCTGCTACACAGCCCGGCGCACCGGTTGCTCCCCCTGTTCCAGCGACGAGGGCAACATCACGCTATGCACCGGCCTCGATGCAGTCTGCTGCTGCTGCCGCCACTAGTTCCAGCCTGTACGAGCCCTCCCACGGGTACCCTTCGGCGGGTGGCCCTTCTTCCACGGGGCGGTCGTCGGGAGAGTACAGCCGTGGCTCTTACTCTCCCGAGCTGAATCGGCATTCTTCGGACTTGCAGCCTCTGTCTGCCTATAACCCCTCACACATGCCCAACATTCCATCCCCGGCCCTCAGTCATTCTGACTCCGGGCTGGGCATCTCCAACGAGGGAACCTATGCGACAAAGTCACCCATGGCCAATGCGCTCTCCTCTCCACCGCCTACTGACAGCCCGGTCATTGGGTCGCAGGGAGGATATCAAGCGTACGGTTACGGCGCGCCGGAACCCCCCCTGAATGGGTTGCCGTATGCTCCTAATTACAGCGCTCCCGGGGGGCAGAAGGCTGCCGAAGCCCAAGCCGAAGCCCAAGCCAAGGCCGACGGCACACCTTCTTCGGGCTATCAGCCGCCTTCGTATGGCTACGCGCCTACCACTTTCACACCGTTTGAGCCAGCTCCAACAGAGAAGTCGGAGGCCACGGATCAAACAACGACGAGCGGCGGCGACAACAGCAGCGGCGGGTACGAGCCGCCTTCCTTCCAGCCATACGGCTACGAGCCCCCATCTTACCAACCGGAACCGGGAGCATCGTCGGACTCTTCCCCTGTTGATGATGATGGCCGCCCCGGGCAGAAGACTGAGTCGCGTCATCAGAGCCTCTCGAACAGCCCCGAAGCGGATGCATCCACCGGCGCCCAAGGTGAAAAGACCAAGGAGGAGAAAGACAGGGAGAATGCGGAGCTTTTCCGGAAGGCTGCCGAGGAGGACGGTAAGATTCCCTCTAGATCGCAAGCACGAGGAGAAAACATGTAGTGATGTGCTCATCTCTGACCCTTCATCCCTTCCTCTAGCAAAACGTGCCGAAGCCGAGAAGGCGGCCAAGGCGAAAAAGGGGTGGTTCGGCGGCGGCTGGTTCGGCGGCGCCGGGTCCAAGAACCAAAAGGAGATGCCGAGCGAGCAGCCCAAGGCCATCAGGGCCAAGCTGGGCGAGGAGAACAGCTTCGTCTTCGACCCGGAGCTGAAGCGCTGGGTCAACAAGAAGGCGGGCGGCGCTGACTCAGGAGCCGCCAAGACGGCGACCCCGCCTCCCCCACGGTCCGCACCCCGCTCGGCCTCGGCGACCCCACCGCCACCCTCCTCAATGGTGGGCGGCACCCCGAGGCCCGCGTTCGGCGGACCCCCGCCCGGGCGGCTGTCGAGCGCCCCGCCGCCCCGGGGACCCGGCGCCCTCACAGCCACGGCGTCGGTCCCCAACCTCGCCGCCGCCGCCGCCGCCGCTATGGCCGCGGCCCCGCCGTCCCAGTCCTCGCCATCGCTGGCCATGCCGCCCGTCATGCAGCGGTCCGTGTCCAACACGAGCAACGCGAGCGGGCCCCCCTCGCGGCCCGCCACCAGCATGAGCAACGCCAGCAGCATCGACGACCTGCTGAGCGCCGCGGGGCCCAGGAAGCCCGGCGCCAAGAAGGCGCGCAAGAGCGGGCGGTATGTCGATGTCATGGCCAAGTGAAATGGCAGGTATATTGCACATACTTGGGTGTTGGGTTGAGTGAGGTGGGGAGGGGACTCCTTTCGGTTTCAGTCATCAGTCGAGTTGGGTGATGCGTTAGGGGGTTAAGTGCCCCATCGCGAAGAGGAAGGTACATGTATAATCACTCCACATACACACCCATCCATACACGAGATCTGGGGTTTCTGTTGCCTCGTGGGTGGTAAATGGCTGGGCGTCTGGTTTGCTTTTTTCCTCTCTCGTTTTCACTAGTGTTGTAATTTTGTTGTAGTATAGTCCTGCCACCACCACCTACTGTCTATTGCGCCAATTTGGGGGTTGCAGCGATTTTTCAGGGTGGTCGGGTGAACAATTCCCCCAGACCTGGCCTAGGCCCTTTTTAAAATGTATCAACTAGGCCACCGATTCCAGCGTTGCTGCTCCCTCGCAATTGACTAGGTGAAGTCATCTTCCCCTCTGCATGTGTGCTTTCCGCGCCCTCCTACCTGCTCTATGTTCATACTCGAACCTCTTGGGACGGAATATGTTGATAACATCATGGAAGAGTCATGACTTTGATTGTGAAATTCGGCTAAAGCTAGTACGAGATCGAGTTCCAATGTGGTATATGTCTCATGCCCTCCGATTACCCCAGACTCTGTCTAAGCAAAACAAGCCCAACCTGATTAACCATTTTCCCCTCTTCCATCCTTCTAGCCATTCGAACGCCTGGAATCCATCCCATGAAGAACGCCATCCAGAGCCCTCAGGAGCTGTAGCTCGAAACATAATACTAAGAAAAGGGCGCCTTCCTGTCAGCAAAACACGCAACCTATAGGCAGTCCATAGAGGCCTCAGTGAATAAAACAGAGAGAACCCGGGGTAACACTCACCGTAAGAACAGAGTCCTCCGCCCCGGAATCGTCGTAGTGCGGCACGTAGACGTACAGTATCAGGGCGTGGTCGTCGGCGAAGCAGGCGATGACCCTCCCCTCGAGCCGGCCCACGCTAAGGACGCGGCTGAGGTCCTTGCCGTCGACGCGGACAGAGGCCCACCGGTCCGGCCCGGCCTCGCGGAACCTCGTCGAGGGGTGCTCCTCCAGTGGCACCGACAGCTGCGACGGGTCGAGCTCCGGGTTCTCGAGGTTGGACCAGACCGACTCGATCTGGAGCGAGTCGGTCGCTATGCGGAGCCGGAGGGAGCCGTGCATGTTGGCCGAGAGCTCGAGCTTCGGCGCGTTGGCCGATGAGGACGAGCCGCCGGCGCCGGCCGTGCTTCCTCTCCCGGTCCCCAACCCTCCTCCTCCTCCTCCTCCGAAGCCGCCACCGCCGCCGCCACCGATTGTGTTGGAAAGCAAGCCCACAGACGAGGACGAGGTGGAGGAGGCTGTCATGGCCAGCTTGGTGAACCTGTCCGATATGGCCTTGAGCTGCAGCAGGGGTGGCAGCTGGATGTGCACGTCTGGCTCGCGCACCTTGGGCTGCATGATGGTCTCGACCGTGTCTGGGTGGAGGACGCGGACGGGTATGTCCTGCGTGATGACCTTCTCGCGCTCGCGTCTCATGGTCAACTCAAGGGACTCCTGCATGAAGGAGGCGTCGTCGCTGTTGTTGTTGGTGGAGAGGCCATTGTTGTCATAGGCGGCGGCACGTCCGCCACCGCCTTGCGGGTTGGTGGTTGTGCGGATCGTCATGGAGAGAAGGGGGATCCCGCCCTTCTTCGTCAGGCGCAGGTCCGCGTCAGTGCTATTGATGGCGGACTTGAGGGCGCGCTGGAGGGGCCCTAGGGGCAGCTCGAGGTTGATGGTGTTGTTTGCCTCGGCGGATTGGATCTGGTAGTTGTCGAATATGAAGTCCATCGGGAGGGTCCTGTCCGGGGAGATACTTGTTGGTTAGCCTTCGTGAGGCCAAGCTGGGGTGGGTTTATCGTTGATGGCATGTTGTGGGACTGTGTATGATAGGGACCTACGCCCATACTTGAGAGCCCTGCGCCGGGATCACGGTGAAGCGGGCCGTGTCATCGTCGAGTCGGACCCAGGCTATCTTCTCCAGGGAGCTGAGTGCCGCGGTCAACTCTGCAGTTATGTGTTAGTGGTCATTCGTAATTTGTGACGTTTGTCGCAGGAATGGACTTTACGCCGTACTGGAGAAAGTCCGAATGTTCTTCAGTTCCGTCTTAAAACGCATCTTGTGCGAGGCATCGGGGTCGTTCAATCAGAGGATGCTGGATTGAAATACGTAGGTAGCCATCGATCTGGCATATCAAATTCGGGATGAGAGACGCGGGTTGGGAAGTAATTGAAGTCATTCGAGTCGCGTCTGATCTAACTCCGCCCAATATCCATTGCAGGAAAGAGCTATGGATTTGATAGTGCGGGGTATCCTGAAAGAAAAAGGGGCGAGCCCCCCTGTAGAAATGTGGAAAAAGACCCTTGAAATAGAGAGCTAATAGCCTGAGGCTGTGTGTGAACTGGGCCTGTCCTTGAACACCCCGCATCGCATCTTAGCTCCCAAGTTGGCCCCTCCAAATGACCATCTCAAGCGCGTACTGGTAGAGGGCCTCCAGTTGCTGGTGTTCTGCTTTCCATCCATTCAACCCATGATCGATGTGAACAGTTACGTGCTGCGATAAGCGATCTTGAGAGTCCGTGAAAGGACAAACCCTCTGGCACTGCGGCCGAGATGATGAATTAAGAAAATCAAGAATCAAAATCGGGAGAAATTGCCACTAATGAGGTATTCGCGCTGATAAGATCATGATCATGAAAGACCAGAATATAGAAGAGAGAAGAGAGAGAGAGAGAGAGAAGAAAAGAGAGTACCAACTAAGAAGACTTAGAGGCAAAATTCATGTTTGAACGTGCTTCATCCTCCAACTAGACTAGACAAAGACATGAGCGATCCTGCCCCATTCTAGCGCATCACAGGACCAAGTATCCTACCCCAGCGTTCGCCTTCATCTCCGGGGTTGGCTGAGGCATGGGCTTCGGGTCCTGGTGCACCCACCAGGATATGAAGGCGGCCTGCCAGGGGTCCTCGTCGTCGCTGTAGACGAGGGGCATCACCAGCGGCTGGGACCGCTTCATCCGCATCCGACGAGGGACGACGGCACGCTCGCATGCCAGCGCAAGCCTGACGGGCCACCGCTTGCCCCGGACGGCGCAGAAGCCGCACATGCCGTTGAGATCGAGCCCGCGCCAGGGCTTGCCGTTGCCGTTGGTGTTGCCGTTGCCATTGCTGTTGGCGATGGCGATGGTGTTACCGTTGCTGTTGCCATTGCTGTTGTGGGAGCTGCTGCTGCCGTTGTTGTTGTTGGAAGAGGAGGCGGTGGAGGAGGAAGAGCGGACAGGCATAGGGAGGACTGGATGGCCGCAAGTGTGGGTCATTTGCACGCGGCAGATCGGGCAGGACGGGTGCTCCGCCGTGCCGAGCCACGTCTTGATGCACAGTCCCCCGAAACGGTGGCCACAGGGAAGGGCGTGCCACGTCTCCTTGTCGCCGTTCGGCGTCCGCTGCCCGACGGGCTCCTGGCAAATGGAACACGTGGCGTGCGCCGAGTCCAGCGTGCTCGCTTTCTTGGTCCTCGTTCTCGTCCAAATCTGGGACTTACGGTCCGATGCAGCGCCCGCAGGCTTATGTCGAATTTTCGAGATATCCATCATTGCTGTTTCTATACCTTCCAATCAAGAGCTGATCTGTAGTTACTATGTGTGTTGTTGGGTTAAGGCCGAATGATCAAACGATGGCAAAGAGGAGACCTCTGTTGGCGGAAGGAAGAGCTCAGGTGCTCAGGTGAGCTCTTGTGAGAACCGAAAGAGGGGGCAAGACTGGTTGGAACAAGAAAGATCGAGTGGCGGGTGACAAGCGGGCGACAGGTGGGTGAAATGGTCAGAGGGAAGGAGCTTCAGCTCTTGGGGGTGTGGGCATGCATTATTATATGCAGTATTATCTGCAATCCAGCCATGGCACGGAATCCTGGAAGGCGGGCTGGTGGGAGGGTCGGCTGCACACGTCCTAGCAGGTGAAGCAGGCAGACATCCAAATAGGAGCTTCCATTAGCTGCAGACACCTCCCGTCCAGGCAGGCCAGAACGGACTAGTCTAGTGCGTGCCTCTCAGCTCACTCAGCCTTGCCCAAGGTTTCGCCAACGCTCTCAGGTCTAGTGCGTTCGTCCTGTAGGACTTCCGGAACAGGACGGGGGTCAAAGATAGTTAGACTGCTACGTTGTCTGATCAATCCGTGTTTATCATGTTTATCGTGTTTATCCCTCCCTCTCTTTGCTTGCTATTCCCTCCACCACTTCCGCCACCAGACCAGACCAGGTAGCTAGGACTGGTTCTTCACATTCCGGTACCGGTACCCACCAGGCCTGGCACGGCCCGCAGCGCAGCACGTTCGAGATTGAAGCTTCCATTCCAGGCTCCCTCCAGAATCTATACGGACACTAGGTAAGGTAGGTAGGTAAGTTCAGGCAGACTTTCATTTCAATGCTTTTCGCGACAGCGTTCGTCTTTGATATCCGGTTTATCGACACCTTTTCTTGCAAGGCTGGCTTGAAGGGGTATTGAGGTTCAGATCAACCGAGAGGCGACCCAGAGTCAAATGTTGATAGCTCCGAATTCTGTCCTTGCATCTTCCGTCATTCATAGAAATAGGTTGTCAGTTAGATAGATTGTAAGCAGGAACAGAATTCTTGGCGATATCGCGGTATCTTAATGTCATATTTCTAAAGGTACTTATTATGTTGATAATATGTGACCTGCTGGAGCTGACTGCCGCCATCCACCCTCTGACTGCGTGATCTCCAAAGCGCTCTGACTGTTATCCTCTCTTTGGTGACAACGAGGTTTCCCAGAACTTCCACGATTCCCCTCCATGGATGACTCGAGGTGAGGCAAGACTGAGCTGACCCAGAGCAGGGCAAGGTAGCTGCTTGAGGTCGAGCGTTATCGGTCGATAATCAGGCAGGTGTGCACGCTGCGTATGGTCGAAGCGCGACGGGACTGAGACCAGCTTTGCGCTGGTACATCCTGTCCTCATGTGAAACCCATCCATAGCCCCGTTGGGCCATGGCGCACACAGCTAGGGCCACGTAGGCACCTAGCTAGTAGTGGAACCAACTGCGTTGGCTTGACAGCTTGCTCGAACAAGGCGGAAAGAAGATAGCGAGTCTCAGACCATCCGGTAAGCATTCAGTCGAGGCTGCTGTCGCTACTGCTATCGTCTATAAATCCTTGTTCAAGGCTATGATTCGAGTGTCAGTCGTACTCGTACGGTTCCTAAGCCCCGGTTGGCAGCTAGTCAAGGTTGCAAGGCTGGTGACAGGACGTACTCTCGACTCAACCTCCTCGTGACATCTGGTTGGCGGTTCTGCCCTAACAGCTGCGACTGCCGACCGCCCCCGACGTTGCCAAGCTCTTCGCCTTCCTCGGAGTCATATCCGCCATCCGAGGTGTTGTCGACCCCGATGACAACGGCATCGCCTTGGCCCCGTCGCCACGTTGAGGGGTTCAGGTACCGGGCGAGGCCGCCTTGTATCCTATACCGCAGCGTCGAAGTCCGGTCTGATATCGCGTCGAGCGGGAGGTAGTTGGTGTATCTCTGTTGGTATCTTTGCCACAGTGGGACAAGCACGTAGGAGAGGACGAGGAAGAGGATCAGCGCAATTATCGCCGGAGCGATGAGGGCCTGCAGAGTCGAGACGAAGATGAGCAACGGAACATCCCGGGTTGCCTTCTTGAGGATTTTGCTTTCTATATGTATCACATACCTTGATGACAGAGAATGTGGCCCCCATCGCGATTGTTGATGGGTGGGCTGTTGTCTCGTATAGGAACGTCTTCGTGGAGAAAATAAAAGCGAGCTGATTATGTGATGGGAACCTTCGCGGAGCCCGAGTACGGGATATTGCCAGATGAGACACGGACGGATAAGGCGCTAATAGGGTCGGAAGAGCATAACAGATGGGGTAGGTGCACGAGCGGTAGTAACGGATAGGGTCAATTCATTTTCGAATGGGTTTACGCAGTCCTCGATGATGTAGCAGCAGCGGTAGTAATTAGGTGACGAAGAGACAGCCATGAGCTGGTGGGTATCAATTATTGCAGCGACGATGCTGTGGCGACTCTTGAGATGACTTCAAGTTTGCGACGGCTGAACTCAGCTGCCAGCACACTGGCGTGGCCTACTCCACATGTCCTAAGTCACGTGCATCTGTTCATTTCAACCTCAAGCTCCCATGCCGGGTCTGGTGCGCCCCATCAAAGAGGTCTCCGTCCGAGGACACAAATTTTCTTCGTCCTCGTCCAACTACCTGTTCAAAGTCCGTTGGGTCCAAGTGAGGGTCGGGAGTAAAGTGTTACATCATTTCGGATGAAGCTGCGAATTGGATCATTCCATGAGTGCCCCTAATCGAGTGAGAGGCATTCCTTCGTGATCGATTTGGGGGTGTTATGCAATGCAACACAAAGGAGACAGGCATAGATACCTCCTGCCTAACTTGTCCGGCTGTCAGGGAAAGGTGACAGACTGCAGCCCATTCAGCCATGTTGCCCTACTACTTACATATGAGTACGGATCACATTGGCCGACCTCTTCGGTTGGCCGAATTTTGCTCGTCTTCAGCTATCCATACGAACTATTCTTGTCGCAAGAATCAGTGCTTTTGGGGTAGCGCGATGGGAGGGATCATGGGACGGAACAGTTGAGGCGGGGTCCCAGAGCGTATGTATCCGTACTTTTGAGTGTAGTCCGTAGTACAAAATCAAATATCAAAGCACCGGAGCACATATGACGATTTTTGTTTCAACCACATAGAAGCGAAGAAACATTCTTCCCCGCGGTCGCACAGATCAAAGCGTTCAAGACGTTGGCCCAACAGGGCAACACAGATGGGTTGCAGTCTGAAGATTCGGGATACCATCGACTATTGGGCCATTCTGTGGCGTGCATGTGGCCATGTACAAGTCCAGAAGCGGTCTATTGCTGCACGGTCGGCGTCTCCTTGTCCTGTTACCCCTGATGTGTCAAGTGTAGGACAGGGGCCTCGGGCTAAACCCGTTTCAGAACGGGCACTCACCAGGACGCCCGTCGTTGTTCGATCGCCCTAACCTGGGGGTGCAGTTTTGGTCATTGCGACCGCCAGTTTTCGCAATTGCCGGGTGTCTCTGTAGTAAACATGCCTGCTAACTGACTGGGGCACTAGGACAAGCGACCGTTTTTCTTGAGAGTCGTGGTCGATGCATTCGTTCTTCTGTCCAAACGAAACGAGATTCTTGAATACCAGCCTGAGTTTGCGCCTGTCGCCCGCCAAATTGCGTCTTTTTAATGCGTCTTAGGTGGCCGGGCATTCATCACAGGCATTGGACCGCCCCGACCCGGATTGGCGCTTATCAGAGATTTGGGGGTGTAAACCCGCAAAGGGGCGGCGGATCGTCTATCGAATCGATTCCGCATCCCGTTTTCTCTACTTTCCGCTTGTGACAAACAAACACGAGCCGACTCAGGAGCGTATGTTCAGGGTTCTTCTACCTTCGCCGATGCTGGTTTGCTCGCCCTGATGCCCTGATGTCCTGATGCAAAACCCAGAGGAATCTCTAAACAGACCCGATTCATGCAGAAGAAAATCCCAGGTCCACACTCTGGCAAGCCCACGAAGGACCAGCGAGCGCCAAGCGCCAGCCCCAGCTTCCCATCCCAAGCTTCCACCCCCCAAGCAAACGGGCCAGGGGACATGATGCCATCAGCCTCGCTCCTGAGACACCCATCCCACTGATTCTCCTCCAGACCGGCCAACGCCACGCATTGCGACCGGTTATACTTCTCGATATACCGATTGGACAATATTGAACAACATTGGACACAACTGGACTCTTTTTTTTTTGGAGGCACCACGCCAGTAAGGGCGAGCGTATGACGACGGGTGTTTCACGCATCCCGCGGCCACCATGTCTTCAGCCGACAAGTCGTCCAGGCAATCTTCGGGCGGGAAGTCCTTCTTCTCCAGGAGCAAACACAAGGACAAGAGAAACACCAGCGACGACAGTAACGGCCGGTATCTGGCCGGCGACCATGATGCAGGCACCATAGGGTCACGCGCCTCGCGACACGCCCGAGACTCGTCCATCATATCGATAGACTCTCCCATACACCCCGATCAAGGAGGGCTCAACATGACGGCTGGTGTTATGACCACCATTCCATATGAGAGCGTTTCCGCCGACCGACGGTCACCGATTCCCGTCGAATACCTGCCCAAGGGAGACCAGATGCCCGTGCGACGGGATCCCCTCCCCCACCAGCTGAACAAAGTCACCTCCGACTTCCACCAGTACCCGACCTTTGATCCATCATCGATGCATTACTCATCAGGATCTCCACAACTCTCTGGGCCGAGGCCTCCTCCCGGCGCGGGGAATATCACGATGGCGTCCACCGGTCGCCAGACTCAGCTCCAACAATGGGGCCCGGCTCGGGAAAGTGGTTATGTCGGCAGCAACATGGGAGGAGGGGGAGGTAATGGTGGTGGTGGTGGTGGAGGAGGAGGAGGCGGCTCTCACAACTCCAGGTACAATTCGTATGCGACCTCGGGTGGACGAAGCTCGGCGGACCAGTCGAGCATCTTCTCAGGTAACACAGGAGCCCACGCGCATGCCTATGGAGTTCACAACATTGTCACAGCCCCTCACTCATCAGTAATAGCAACAGCACTCCCCAGCGCCTCTTCTCAGAGCTCGTACTACCCGACACAGTCGCCGCGGGAGTCGCACCGCCTGACCAAGTTCCCAGCAGGCTCGCCGGTGATACCCAGCACCCACGAGGGCTTCAACTTCCCCAAACCGGAGGATGACGCCATGATCGAGCAGATGTTCCTCTCCCTGATGCAGAAGCGCGGCTGGCACAACCTTCCGGATCAGGCGAGGCGACAGATGGTAGCATATCCGTCGGCCAAAAAATGGACTTTAATCTACCAGGACCGACTCACCGAGTGGCAGGGCGAGCAGCGGAGGAGGGCGACGGCGAAGGTCGGCCAGTACCAGAACTTCGACGTCACGACCTTCTCGGACGAGGAGGGGTCGCCCGAATGGTACGTGAGGAAGGTCATGGACAACAGCCTGGACACGAAAGGCCTCGGTAGTCTCGAGGTCAACCTGCGGACCCAGCAGATCGGTTGGGTGAAGCGGTTTATCGAATGCCAGGGTCAGGTTGCCCTGACCAATGTCCTCATGAAGATCAACCGGAAGACGGCTCTGGGCCCGGCCGCGCCGGACCCGGGGAAAGGCGACAAGAACCTTGATAGGGAGTATGATATTGTCAAATGCCTCAAGGCGCTCATGAACAACAAGTTCGGTGCCGACGATGCACTGGCCCACCAGCAGGTCATTGTCGCCCTGGTCACCTCGCTCGTCTCGCCGCGGCTCAACACGCGGAAGCTCGTCAGCGAGGTTTTGACCTTCCTGTGCCACTGGGCCGATGGCCAGGGACACCTCAAGGTGATCCAAGCTATGGACTATGTCAAGAACCAGCAGGGGGAGAATGGCCGGTTCGACTCGTGGATGCGGCTCGTCGAGGTCACGGTGGACGGGCGTGGCAAGATGGGCAGCCTCGTGGGCGCAAGCGACGAGGTGCGCAGCGGCGGCATCGGCATGGAGAACCTGCTGATGGAGTACGCCGTGGCGACGCTCATCCTCATCAACATGGTGATCGACGCGCCCGAGAAGGACCTGCAGCTGCGGGTGCACATCCGGGCGCAGTTCACGGCCTGCGGCATCAAGCGGGTGCTCACCAAGATGGAGGCGTTCCAGTACGACCTGATCGACAAGCAGATCGAGCGGTTCCGGACCAACGAGGCCATCGACTATGAGGACATGCTCGACAGGGACAACAGCAGCATCAAGGACAGCGTCGAGGGCGACATCAAGGACATGAACGACCCCGTCCAGATCGTGGACGCGATCCAGCAGCGGCTGCAGGGCACCAAGACGCAGGACTACTTCATCTCGGCGCTGCAGCACCTGCTGCTGATCCGGGAGAACGACAGCGAGGAGCGACTGCGCATGTTCCAGCTGGTCGACTCGATGCTGAGCTATGTGGCCATGGACCGCCGTCTGCCGGACATGGACCTGAAGCAAAGCCTGAACTTCACGGTCCAGTCGCTGATGGACAAGCTGCACACGGACTCGGAGGCGCGCCAGGCGCTGGACGAGGCCCTCGAGGCGCGGCAGATAGCGGACGCCGCCATGGCCGAGAGGGACGAGATGAGGGCGAGGCTCGAGATGGGCGCCGACGGCCTGGTGGCCAAGATGCAGAAGCAGATCGATGAGCAGGCCAGGTTCATCGAGGCGCAAAGGAGGCAGGCAGAGGGTTTGAAGTCGGAGCTGGACAACCTCCAGACAATCCGCGCCAAGGAGGCGCAAAGAAACGAGCTGGAGACGCGGGAGCTGTACCTCATGCTCAGGGACGCCCAGGATGTTGCGGCTTCGAATGCTGTTAAGACCAACAAGCTCGGTGCGGTTGGTGCGGTTGGTGCGGGTGGCGCGGGTGGCGCGGCTGGTGTCGCTGTCGCTGGTGGCGACGACGATCCCGTGCGCATGCAGGGCATCCTCGACCGCGAGAGGCTCATGGAGCGGCTGCAGATGCAGATCGAGCGGCAGAAGACGCAGTTCAAGCTCGAAGGGCGCGTGTGGGGCGATGCCGTGGGACCCTCGGATAGGCTACGGGCGCTCCGGGAGGAGATGGACGGCTACAGGGATGAGGAAGGAGAAGACCTCTCAGGGCTTGCAGGGGCCGGCACGCCGCCAAAGAGCTTCACCAACAGCATGCTTGGCAGCGTTAAGCGGCAGACCAAGATCGCCCGCAAGCCCGTCAAGGTCAACTCTCAGGGAGAGCCGGTCGAGGGTCGGATCGCTGGTGAGGAGATGATACCAGAGGAGGACGACGAGGGAGTGGTTTACGAGAAGCCACGGGTCGTCGAGATCAGGAGGCCCGTCATCGACCCCAAGCAGCAGGCGGCGCTGCTCAGCGAGGTCGCGGGCAAGGTCAAGCGGTACGACGGGAGCGACTCGGAGGATGGGGACGGCGTTACCACCGGGCCGTCACATCCAAGCCTCGAGTCCCAGTCGCCTGTCACACCGATGGACCACGAACCGCCCAGGATCCAGATCACCAGCGCAGGTGCAGGTGCGGGCTCGGGTGGTCCAGGGGTCTCGGGCGGCTCAGGAGGGCCAGGGGGTTCAGGGGGTTCAGGGGGTCCAGTAACTGGAGCTCCGCCACCACCACCCCCGCCACCTCCGCCGATGCCAGGACAGATCCCTGGCGCTCCTCCCCCGCCACCTCCACCGCCTTTCCCAATGCCTGGCCAGATACCTGGTGCTCCACCTCCACCTCCGCCTCCGCCACCCCCTCCTATGCCCGGCATGTTGTCTCCACAGATGGCTGGCGGACCACCACCTCCACCCCCGATGCCCGGCCCAGGCTCCTTGTCTGGTCACTTCCTCGCTCAGCAGCAGTCCTTCAGCACCACTACCTCCATCCTACCAGTTGTTCGACCGAAGAAGAAGCTCAAGGCGCTCCATTGGGACAAGGTCGATGCGCCGTCCACTACTCACTGGGCTGCACATACTCCCTCTGCGGAAGAGCGTGAGGAGAAGTACCTCGAGCTCAGCCGAAAAGGCATCCTGGACGAGGTGGAGAAGCTGTTCATGGCCAAGGAGGCAAAGATTCTTGGCAAGGGCAACTCCAAGAAGGACGACAAGAAGCAACTCATCTCGAACGATTTGCGAAAGGCTTACGGTAAGTTTTACTTTCCCCACCTCGTATTCTCGTTACTACTCGTATTCTACTCTATATATATATATGAGTGCAGTAGTAGGCATGCTTTTTTGGGGGGTTTTTTGAGACCAGATTCTGATCCAGCCGCACGCGCGACACCTAATAGAAATCGCCTTTGCCAAGTTCTCTGCATACTCTGTTGAGAAGATTGTGCAAATCATCATCCACTGCGACAAGGAGGTTCTCGACAACAATGTCGTCATGGATTTCCTCCAGAAGGACGACCTGTGCAACATACCCGAGAATACGCGCAAGGTGATGGCCCCGTACAGCAAGGACTGGACGGGACCTCAGGCCATGGAGGAGAGCCGCGAGCAGGATCCGACGGAGCTTACACGCCAGGACCAGATCTTCCTGTACACAGCCTTCGAGCTCAACCACTATTGGAAGAGCCGGATGCGGGCGCTGGCGCTGACGAGGAGCTTCGAGCCGGACTATGACGAGATCACGGACAAGATCCGGCAGGTGGTGACGGTGTCGGAGTCTCTGAGGGATTCGGTCTCGCTGATGAACGTGCTCGGCCTGATCTTGGACATTGGTAACTACATGAACGATGCCAACAAGCAGGCTAGGGGCTTCAAGCTGAGCTCCCTCGCCCGCTTGGGGATGGTCAAGGACGACAAGAACGAGTCGACGCTGGCGGATCTGGTGGAGCGCATCGTGCGGCAGCAGTACCCGGAGTGGGAGGCCTTCGCCGACGACATCCAGGGCGTGGTGACAACCCAGAAGATCAACATCGCGCAGCTGCAGCAGGACGCCAGGAAGTACGTTGACAACATCAAGAACGTGCAGATGTCCCTAGACTCGGGAAAGCTGTCGGACCCGAAGCAGTTCCACCCGCAGGACAGGGTGAGCCAGGTGGTGCAGCGGTGCATGAAGGACGCGCGCCGGAAGGCGGAGCAGATGCAGCTCTACCTCGACGAGATGGTGCGGACCTACGACGACATCATGGTCTTCTATGGCGAGGACCCTGCCGACGAGAACGCGCGGCGCGACTTCTTCGCCAAGCTTGCCCTCTTCATCACGGAGTGGAAGCGGTCGCGCGAGAAGAACGTGCAGATGGAGGAGACGCGTCGCAAGAATGAGGCCAGCATGAAGCGGAAGCACGCCCAGCTCAAGGCCTCCGCCGCGATCTCGGCAGCCGGGGTCGAGGGCGCCCTCCCCAGCCCGACCAGTGCCGGCGCCATGGACAGCCTGCTGGAGAAGCTCCGGGCGGCGGCGCCCCAGACGAGGGACCAGAGGGACCGGCGGAGGCGGGCCAGGCTCAAGGACAGGCACCAGGTGCGGATCGCGTCGGGCCAGAAGATACCGGACCTCAACGAGATACCGGAGATCGAGGCCGAGCTGCAGTCGGCCAAGAGCGTGGGTTCCTCATCGGCCGGCGGCGGCGGTGGCGCTCGGACCGACTCGGACGGCAACCCGCTCAGCCCGGACCTGGCCTCGCCCACCTCGAAGGAGGACGAGAACGACGTGGCGCAGCGTGCCGCCATGCTGCTGCAGGGGATGCGGGATGGGGTCGAGGGCCCGGAGGACGCCGAGAAGCGGGAGAACATGAGGCGGGCCAGGCGGCAAACCGCGGAGGAGGAGCGGAGGCTCCGGAGGAGGAGGAGGGAGAAGACCGGCTCGACTACTTCTGAGGTCCCTGGCGGGGGCGAGGAGGAGAACGGGGACGGAGATGCAACCCCGACACCTGCTGTCGCCGTTGCTCAAGACGGAGAGGAATAGTTTGTATTCCTTCTCTGTTGTGTCGAGAATGCCTTTGTGTGAAGATCCCCTTTTTTATTACTCCGGGGTTAGGCCGGGATTTCTTTTGCCATCATTCATGGAGTCATTGCGCGGGAGATGTTTCTTTTGTTCGGGACATGTCAAAACAAACCCTGCAATGCTGCACAGCACCTACTTAATGTTTTAGTGCGCCTGTCGTCGTTTCTTGGAGAGCTGGGCGAAGCAATTAGATGAGAGGGGAGGATTGAATGCGAAGAGAGGAGGAAGGGGGATATCTGATGTGCTATTATCTTTTCTTCTTCTTGTTTGTTTTTTTGTCATGATGGGCCGACTGAGGAAGAGAGTGGCCCAGACGTAACAACAAACCACATACATCAGCATCATCATCAGTCGGAGATGGTCCGCAACAGAGTTGGAATATTCACATTGATTGATCCCAAATACCTACACTCTCCTCCAAGCACAATGAGAGGCGCGTTCAATATCGCGGGTGCGTGCAGGGGCACGTGCGATTGTACGTGCAAAGGAGACTTCCCTCCCTCCCTCCTTTACTTAGCTTAGCTAGGTGCCTTTTAAAAATATAAAAAATAAAAGGTATAAAGACCCTGTGAAGTTGTGTCACAATACGCATATTTGGTATCCCACTTTTCTTTTCTGGCTTCGAAAGACCACTTATTACTCCGTTGTTCGGCCATCGACAGGCTAGAAAGACAGTCTCAACTCTCAAGGCTCGGCGACCGGAACATAATTTTCTCACCAGTCGGAGCCAGCTGTCGGGAATGCTTGAGACCGTGCCGTTCATCGCCTGATCACTCCACTCGAACTTCCAATTCGCAATGCCTGGCTCCCGTGGCTCCCGTGGCTCCCTCATTCTCATTACCCTCCAAGCTTGAGATTAGCCGGTAACCGGACTGGACCGACCTCTTGCTCTGCATGCAGGAGGCAGTACCCCCCAAAGCTTAGTCTTTGCCTGAACCCCTCATTGCCCCCGTCGGAAACACCTCAATACCTGGACGTACCTACCTTTTGGTACCCTGAAGTTCTGATCCCAAGCCTTTTCACATCATCCAGAACAGACAGGGATCCACTGAGCTCGTTCAGTAGACGAGCTGCTGTGGGATGGGGGATAAAGACAAAAGCTCCACAGGGACTCCTTAGGCACAGGACTTATATAATATGGAGGACGAGAACCCCTCCTTGAGTTGGGGATAGCATCCCGTCTCGATTCGTGTTATTGACTGCTTCGTATTCTTGTGTCGGGTTTGGTTTTGTGTTGTAATTGGCTCTCTTATTGTCCAGCCACCCCTAATAGCTATAGTTGGGAAGTGCTGCATCTCATCTCAACTCGCTCTCGACGAACTACAAAACCTCACCAGTTGGTCCCCAGAAGCACAAAAGGTCTATATGTAAATAAACAAAAAGGCAAAACAACCCAAAAGGGAATCATGGATGCGAAGACCGGCCTCGTCCTCGGCTACAAGGGCGTCCACCCCTTCAGCAAGGTGCAGCTCTCAGACCGGGCCTCGGTCCAGGAGCTGCTGCGGACGCTGCTCGACCCGCTCGAGCCCTTCTTCTCGCCGCAAAAGTCCCGCGTGCGCTGCCCGGGTGCCACGGCCGTCCGGTTCGACCAGACGGCCTCCGAGGTAGAGGGGATCTGCCGCCCCCTCTGGGGCCTGGCCTGCCTCCTCGCGGGCGGCGGGGACTACCACGGCAAGAGCTGGTGGGTGGAGGGCCTCAAGGCCGGCATGGACCCGGAGGGGACGGAGTTCTGGGGCTTCCCCAGGGACAACGACCAGCGCATGGTGGAGATGTGCCCGCTGGGCTTCGCGCTCGCCGTGGCGCCCGTCTTCTGGAACTCGATGAGCGACAAGGAGAGGGCGAATGTGGAGGCTTGGTTAGGGAATTCGATCAATGAGAAGAAGTGTGTTTTTTCTTCTCCTTCTTCTGTTTCCCCTCACTTTCCTGTCTTTCTTGCCCTCTTGTGTTTATATATATATTTGTCAAAGGCGGGGCCCCTTGGATTTTTCAGTCACTGACCTTTGAGGCATACATGATCACCCTTTCTGTACAGCATGCCCAACACGAACTGGCTCTGGTTCCGCGTGTTCGCCAACCTGGGCCTCAAGAAGAACGGCGGCAAATACTCGCAGGAGCGGCTGGATAGCGACATCGAGCACTTGAACACCTTTTATCGGGGTGACGGGTGGTCCAACGACGGGCCGGAGGGGATCCATCGTGAGTTTCCTTTTGGTACTGGGAAACTCCGGGTTGCGGACGGTTGGCTGGCTGGCTGCTGATGAAAGGTATGATCGGTATGATGCATGAATGCAAAACACAGAGATGGACTACTACTCCTCGAGCTTCGCAATCCACTTCCTCCAGCTCCTCTACGCCAAGCTGGCCGGGGGCGAGGACCCCGAGAGGGCGGCCGAGTTCAAGAAGCGGGCTCAGATGGTGGCCCTGGACCTGATCCACTACTACGACAGGGAGGGCCGGTCGATCCCCTTTGGCCGCAGCGTGGGCTACCGGTTCGCTATGGTTTCCTTCTGGGGCGCCCTGGCCTACGCCGACGTCGAGCTGCCCGCTCCCCTGACATGGGGCATGGTCAAGGGAGTCGTGATGCGACACCTGAGGTGGTGGCAGACGCAGCATGACATGTGGAGCCCCAGCGGGACGCTGACCATCGGGTACTCGTATCCGAACATGTATGTAAGTAATAGTATAGGCTGCGTGGCCGTCACATTTTTTCTTCTTGCTTCTCTCTTCCGATTATTATTCGGGTTATTCGGGTCATTCGCTCCTGTTGTATCGGGGTCTTGAGGAGTCATAGGGGGGACGAAGGGAAGTGGACGACATTGCTTACTGACAAACCTTCCTTTGATGATAGATGGCCGAGAACTACAACAGCCCTGGAAGCCCGGTGAGTTTTTTTCTATTCTCTCCCCCCGGTCGTTACTTACCCCTGAAATATCAAACCTCGAAGGAGAGTGCCATCCGGATTCATTCATCATGAGCACAAAACCCAAAATGATGGCAATAATAACAAGTGAATAAAAATAACCCTCCGGCTAGTACTGGGCATGCCTTGCCTTCATCTGCCTCGCCGTCCCCGAGACCCACCCGTTCTGGACCTCCAAGGAGGAAGCGCATCCCAGTGCGGGCGACCTGATCCCCCAGGTCAAGGCGCTCAAGCACCCGGGCCACATCATGTCCTACCTGGGCGGGCACTGCATGCTCCTCTCCTCAGGGCAGGCGTGCAGCTACCCGATGAAGGGCACGCACGCAAAGTACGGCTCTTTCGCGTACAGCAGCGCCTACGCCTACTCGGTGCCTCCCGGCCTCTTCACGCTGGAGCAGTACGCGCTGGCCAGCCAGCTGGGCCTGTCAGACGACGGCGGCGAGTTCTGGAAGACGAGGCGGGAGTCGGAGTACGCCGCCGTCGAGCACCGCGGGAGAGGAGGCAGCGGCGGAGGAAGCGGCGGCGAACCCGTGCTCGTCTCCGTCTGGAGGCCCTTCCCGGACGTGACGGTCCGGACGACGCTCGTGCCGCCCTCGGTCGCGACGCCCAACTGGCACCTGCGCGCGCACCGCGTCGAGGCCGCGGGCAGGGAGGTGATGACGGCGGATGGGTCCTTCGCCATCCGCAACGAGAACGCCGCCGACGGGCGGTACCTGCCCCTCTACGACGCCTCCGTCCCGGACGGCGGGGAGGGGACCTCGCCCAGGATCATCGGCAACTACGACCTCAACACCCCCGACGGGTGGGCGGGAGGCAGAGAGGGCGCCTTCGCCGTGTCTAAGGTCGCCGGGGCCGTGGGGATCCGGGCGCTGGAGGGGGAACGGGTAGGCAGGAGGGCGAACCTGGTCAACGCGGACCCCAACTCGAACCTGGTCGAGAGCCGGACCGTCATCCCGACGCTGCAGCATACCGTCCGCAAGGGGGAGGCCGTCTGGTACGTCACCGCCGTGTACGCCAGGCCTCCCGGGGAAGGGGTTGCGGTTAGGAGCTACCTTGACGGCTGGGAGACGGTCCCTGAGCTGCCTGGGTGGTTGAGGGAGGAGATGGCCGCGTGAGATTGGGGGAGAGACCTGGAAAAGAGTGAGAAGTGCATACAGCAGTTGTGTAAATGCGACGTCCCCATTTCCCCACAATGTCTAAATCGGGGGACAGCTTGAACTTGTGAAAACTGAGGTGGTGGGTGATGTGTGTTTATTTGTCAATAAAGGTTCCCTCGATCGCGCCCATGTTAAATGGACAGTGCCTCTCATATCATGCAAGCCCTGAATGCTTTACATATGCGCTTAACCCGCTGTTTCCTTCCCATTCGCGGACTCTTTCTGTGTTGTCACGCGTGGCGTTTGCCTCCTGCGCCAGTAGGTCTTGCATAAATCATCAAGTAAAAATACGAGTCCCCCGAAAAAAGCCCTGTTACCAGACACCTTTCTCTTTTTACCTTCACTCTCTCTTCTTCTTCTTTTGTGTTAAAACATTTTTTCCAACCATCACCTAGGGGAGGGTGGAGGATCTGGCGGTCGGCCTTTACGCCGCCGCCGCGAAGGACTCGATAAACTTGGCCAGCTTCTCTGCCCCGGCGAGCGTGATGGAGTTGTAGTTGCTCGCCCTGATGCCGCCGACGCTGCGGTGGCCCTTGAGGCCCGTGAGGCCAAGCGACGCCGCCTCCTTCAGGAACGCCTTCTCCGCGGCGTCCGTGTCGCCGCCCTTGGTGACCCTGAAGCAGATGTTCATGCGCGACCGCACCGAGGCGTCGGGGACGATCCTGTACGCGTCCGGATGCGCCTCCAGCGCCGAGTAGATCAGTGAGGCCTTCTTGGCCGACACTACCTCCTGGCCCTCGACCTTGTCCGAGGGGTAGGTTGCCAGGAGCCTCTTGAGCACCTGGCCGGCGATGTAGACGCTGCACGGCAAAACAATTTCGTCTGGTTAGAAAAAAGAAGCAACCGGGCCGATTGTTGAGCTGGCTGGATAGCAATGGGGTGAAGTTTGAAAAAAGAAGAAGAAAAGAAGAAAAAAAAAGCAGAAAGCTCACTCGAATATGCTCAAGGTATTGTAGAGGCTGTTGTTCTTGGCAGTCGTCTCATACGACAGCACGATGGGGCCCACGGGCAAGCCTAGCTTCCTCAACAGCGATGCGGGCGGCTGCGGTAACAGGGACTTCTTCACCACGGCGACCGTGACCCCCGTCGAGCCGAGGTTCTTCTGCGCGCCGAAGAAGATGACGGAGAAGTTCCTCACGGGGATCTTGCGAGACAGGATGTTGCTTGACATGTCCGCCACCACGATGGGGCCGCCTTCCTCGGGCAGGAGGCGTTGCGGGAAGGCCGGGAACTCGACACCGTCGACCGTCTCGTTGTCACAGTAGTAGACCAGCGCGGCGTCCCTCGAGAGCTTCCAGTCCGCCTCGGCGGGGATCCTGCCGAACTTTCCCCCTCCCGCGGCCTTGGCGTCGGCGGCGAGGTTGACGTGCTCCGGCCCGACCAGCCGCTGGGCCTCCTCGTAGGCTTTCTTGGACCAGCTGCCTGTGACGACGTAGTCGAGCCTCAACCCCTGGAGCCGGGGTCTCAGCGCGGCGGCGACGGCCTCCTCGTCCGCGTCCGGGCCGAGCTCCCCGGCGGCCACGGCGGCCGCCTGCTGGCGCAGGACCCAGGCGCCCACCAGGTTGTAGACCGAGGCGGCGAACTCGCCCGTGCCGCCGGCCTGCAGGAAGAGCACCTCGTACTCATCCGTCGGGATGTCCAGGTAGCTGGCCAGGTCGGCCTTGGCCTCGTTGATGATGGCGGTGGCGTGCTCGGAGCGGTGGCTGTGCTCGGCGATGCCCAGCCCCGTGTTGTTGTAGTCGAGCAGCGCCTGGGCCGCCTTCTCCAGCACCTCGGTGGGGAGCAGGGCGGGACCGGCCCCGAAAAAAATAATCTCAGCTCTGGTCGGCATGCTTGTATTTGCGTCGTCTCCTCTTTCTGTCGTCTGGTCTTTTCCCGGTCGGCTATCTGGCCGTGATAATGGGTTCGGTTAGATCCCTCCGCAGGCAAATATTTTCCCCTTCCTCTTTCTCTTTTAGATTTCTTTTGTTATTCCCCTCCCCTCCCTTGCTCTGCTATGGCAGCCCGTCCCATCCCAATGTCTTACCCCTGTAGCTTCTTGGCCTAACTTACATGTTTAATATTCCGCTCCTAGTAGTATGTATATGCAAGATATGTTAAGGGCAGTCCTCGGTTGTAGGCCGAATTGTACACGCAATCCTTTTGCCAGGAACCGTTCCACTGAAATGAGGGGTCTGAGTGAGGTGACGGTTGTGAATGGTTTCTCGCTGTCAATGGGCGGCTGTGTTCAGTGAGGGGTTCAAGCTGGCCTTTTAATCCCAAAGTGGCACGTCACTAACAGAATATATTGACTCACCACACACTTAAAAGTATCATGAGCGAATCCGTGATCGCCCATTTCAAAATAAGAACTTGCAGCAAAGGAAAGATGGACCTTTCGGCTTGTGCCGGTGTCGGATCTCTCATTCTCAATAACGTGACTCATTGTTTCCCCAGATTTTAGATACACGGCTGGGCGACAGCGTGGGGTCCCGGGCCCAGACGGTAGGGGCCCTTGAGGGCCTGGCAAGATGCTGTGGACGCTGTGGCACCCGCCTACTCGGCTAGGTAGGTGCGTTACATAGGTACCTAGCTGCGCTGGTGTCTCTTGGTAGAAGTGGGGGAGGGGGATCTACCTAACTTAAGTGCCTGCAGCGGGCGGGGTGGGAGGGCGCTCCCTTCTCTCACGGAGAAAACTCGTTTTGACCACCGGATTTACAATCACCCTATTCTCAGAGGGATACCTACCTGTGTGCGCAGCAGACGGGTATGCTCTGGGGACAATGGCATTTGCGATCAACGTTAGTCGAGCCTCAGCTCGCCTCCTTGCTGTCCCAACCCCACCGCCCGCATTGTTCCGAGCTCGCGAGGCTCGGTTGCTCGCACGTTAGGACGCGCTAAGCCATGATTTGTTTCCCTGTCATTTCTTTAACTAACCGCTGTGTAGTAGGTAGGTTAGGCACCTGACCTAGTCTTCGCCGGCCAGATCGACCTCTCCACTGTCGGGCTGTTTGATGAGCTGACTTTCAGCTTAAAACGGACAGGATGCTGGAGCTCACGCTTGCTAAGCCTCACCTAATAATCCCCGGGCAAGTCCCCTCCGCGGTAGGGAAGGTAGTCTAGAACATGCGGCGGGGTTTCACGAGTCAGTTGGTGCCGGTTTGTTTGATTGTTTGGCTGCTTTGGCAAAACCAGTTAACCCCCTCCTATATCACTACCTACGGAGCAGATGAGGTCATGAGGATGAAGTTGAGAGTTTGGCCTGCTGTGTCTAGCATGCTTGGAACGATGTAAGAGACAACAAAACTGGGTAGGCAAGGCAAGTATCAGTAGTAGGTGTGCCTGTATGTTCGGTGCGTGGTAGCCCGGCAGGCCGACGGAGAGAGTTTCGGTGCCATCGGCGTTCTCCCGTTTTGTCAATGATGTGCCCGACAATCCTGGGGTTATCTCAGATCTGCTTCCTACAGTATCATAAGGTATCATCAAGCATCACACCCTCAGCTCGGAGGATATCATCGCTCTCCTTAATCTTCAAGCTGCCTGGCTATATTGAACCCTCCACCGTAAGAGGACGGACCGACGATCTCACATCTCGCGAGCCTCCAACTGCCGGATCTCCACCCCCGAGCAGGCACGCCAGCCAGGCACAACAACAAGGCTTTTGACTCCCGTTTTCATTAGTTCTTTCTGCTTATGTCTTTGTTTCTCTTTCTACCTCTACTTCTAACTCTGGGCCTGGGCCTGGGCCTGGACTTCCAGCGATACTGTCCCAAGTCAATAGTAGACTCCAACTATAAGCACTTGGGAGCACCTTGCATCTCGTTTCACGAACATCACCAAGCAGCACCTGATTTTGCAAAATAATGTTTGGATAAAGCACACACTCTGCTGTTTCACAGGCTGTTTTGTTCCTTCTGGGCCATACCTATTCCTATCTTATACCTATGGTAAACTGGGAGCCTGCGAGAACCCGTGGGGAGCTTGATCTGCTGGTATTGCACCACTCGTCCTCCTTGGATGTGGTGTACTGTGTACAGCCTGCCTGTGCTGAGCTGTTCTGTGGCTCTGTGCTGTGCTGGCCGACCCAAGGTTGGGATTTCTTTTGTATATATTTTATTCTGGTATCCCCTTCTCTCTTTCTCTCGACCCAACTAACTGCCTTGAACGATGGTTTTGACTGGCCCGGATTTTGGAATTTGCCTTAGTTTTGCTCTTAGACCTCGGTGACACCAAGACACTGAAGGCCCTGCACGCACTGCACCTCACAGCTGCCAGCCCTGCATTCCGTCAAATGGTTTCAATCCTTCACTGCGCTGCTCCGACTGCTACTCGCTCGCACCCGCAGCACCCATCAGCCGCCCTCTGCCGCTGCCGCTGGCTGGTGAGTGGACGGCCTGGTGCCATCCAGTCCTGAAAAAGATGGCGGAGCGAAAGAACTCGGAAGCTGGGCCGAGCAGACACTCTCATGCAGTCCCAGCGGCTTCATTCCGTGAGTGAATTCACATTCACAACACAAAACACTGTTCAGACAGTGACATCCCAAATAATCAAACTATATTCCGTCTCCCCCGCGCTCGTTCTCTTGAACGTTCCTCATCCTATCCATCACTCCACACAAACCCTTTCCCCCGCTATACGTTGTACATACAATGAGACAGAACTAGTGAGACACAGCGACTAATTGATGGATGGGCCAGCCACGCACAACTCGCCGAGGACGTGGCTGCTGACACAATCGCTCTCGCCCCTGGCGATCCGGTTGATCAGGCTGCTATTGTCCCACGGAGACTATGTGGTGGCATGCCTGCCACCGCACGAGATCGAGAACGACAGTCGCAGCTCTGAGTTTAGGGAGCTGATTAATGAGTGTAAGAGCAGTCGGAAGGACAGGGAGGGCTGGAAGGACCGCATCAGGGGGATACGCTGCGATGGCCGGGTCATGGGCCAGTGCGGCGCCGCCGTGGCCGAGGCGGTGCAGGTCTTTGGCCGGATAGACATCCTCCTTTGCTGCAAGTTTGAGGGTTTGTGAAGCAACGCCCCTTCTTATGGCCCCCTTATAGTCCCGCTATGCCCCTAGAGCGCCCATGCATATCCCCACCCATAGACCTCTTTCACGACGGCCGACTCTTCTGACAGCAAACAAACAATGCACAGCCGTCGTGGGCACGGTCGAGGAGCTATCCGTCTCGGCCGCGACGCAGAACCTCGTCCGCGACCAGTTCGAGAACATATTCTTCTCGCAGGTCAACTTCATCAAGGCGACGCTCCCGCAGTTCCGGGAGCAGCATACAGGCCACATCATCGTCCTCACTAGCATCGGCGGGCACATCGGCACCCCCGGGATGCCCATCTATACGGCGGCGACCTGGGCGCTGGAAGGGTTCTGCGACTCGCTGGCGTATGAGATCGCGCCTTTCAACATCAAGATGACGGTCGTGCAGCCGAACAAGGAGATCCAGTCGCTCACGAACCGCATCATCTTCACCCCGCAGCTGCCCTACTACGACAGCGAGGTGAACCCGGCCCCCAGTGTGCGCGACATGCTGACGAACGTGCTCAACGTCAACCCGGAGACGGCGCTCGAGCCGTCGTACACGGACATCATATCGCGGTACCCGAGGCTGCCCGCTGCGGCCGTGGACAGGCTGGTGATGGAGACGGTGCACGCGCTGACCGCGATAGGGGGCCATGAGAACCCGCCCTCGCGGCACATCGTCGGCTTCGAGGGCAGCATCGCGGTCAGGGAGAAGCTGAGGACCGTGACCGAGGAGCTCGAGGACTTTGTGGACGCCAGCCTGGCGGTGGACATCTTTGATAGTGAGCTCAGGGCCGAGGCGCGGGAGGGGAACTCGCTCCTGGACACGGTGGGCGGTGGGAGCGGTGGGCGGGGTGGTGGCGTATCAGATGAGCACCCATGAAGTTCGACAACGATGTCATGAATAGGAGACCTGGGTAGTTATGAGGACTGATATGTAAACACAATGGGCGAAAAATGGAACGGCTATTTCTAGCTGCACGAGGGCAAGGCCACGTGCTGCTACAGTTAGACCTCCATAGAGGGTTGTGAATTGTCGGCGACGATCTATATCCTGCAATAGTTCCTTCGTTTTCCTTGAATCGAATTACCATCAATGATGTCTCCCGCGGCACTAGACCTTTGATTGATCGCAACCACAGCGGCTTGTTTGCAGTGGCCGAAGGTATTTGATGTATCGTCTAGTGGTCGTTGCCCTGGACCGTTTCGTTTCAGATGCTAAAGAGATACCTAGCGATTCAATGGGCGCTCGGGCCACGCGCCTCTTTTGTGCCAATCTGGTTCCCCACAACTTCGCAATTGGAGACCGGACTGCCCAAGGAAGTCAGGCCTGCGGTTATCCACGTCCCATGGTCAACATACTTTGATTCTGACAGCTTGTCCGGTGATATACCTTGGACAAATGAACACGGCGACCTTGACAATACCTACTCTCTACATCCTCCTTTATCCCTCAACTCGAACTTACAATTTTAAACAAACCGTTAGAAGCCCCGCGATCCTCGCGACTTTACTTTTGTTCGGTCCTTACTGGCGGACATGTTGCGCCTGCTCAACAAGAGCTACTTGGTCTGAAAGAGTGAAGGTGATGACGCTGTTTCGAGAATGAGCGCGGATCCTCTCTTGCCCATCGCCCCGGCGAGGGTGAAGGCGTTGGTCCTCCCGGTCGGCAAGGTGAAGCGGCAGCGCTTTGTCTCCTTCCTGGAGAGATTGACTGCCGAGCACGTGGTCCAACTTAGAGATATCAGCCCGGACAGCAGGCCGAACAGAAGTATGCCGAGGCTCCAGCATCCCGGACTGGACTCAGGGGCTCCATGGGCGGTTGCGCCCTGACTGTCACTCTAGAACTGACACGCTTCTTCCGCCCAGACATGTTCTCCCCGTTGGCCTTCCCCGATGGCGCAATCTTCTACGAGCTCACCACGCACGTGCCTCACCCGGCTCACCTCACCCTGTCGCCCTTCGACCTGTACCGCGAGCCCCTGGTCGTGATCGCCCTTGCTGATGGGGCCGAGATGGAAAGCTCTGCTGTGTCCAAGAGGCAGTCGGGGAGCGGCCGGACAATCGCCGAGAGGAACATCAGGGCACTGTACCAGGACCTGGAGGAGCTTCGCGATCAGTATCCCAGGGTCCTGGTACACCAGCTGCTGCTGTTTGACTATGTCGAGCATACGGACGAGCACGATCCAATACCGATACCGGAGGGCATCCTCACCATCCCTCCGCCGGACAAGTGCAAGCGGACGACGATGAGGACCGTCATGTGCGACGTCTCCTCGCTCCTGCTCGCCGAGATGACGGCCTTGGCCAAGTCGTTCGAGGCCCATTCGTACATTGACTCTCCTGGCCAGACGTCCACAGTGCGGCAACTTAATGGGCAATCCTGGTCTGGCGACGACCCGTCTGCCCTCTCACGACGCAATTCACAATACTCGCTGCCGCACAGCGTTCGTTCGAGCTCGGCCGCAGGCCTTGACCGCGGTCAAGCGCGCATGTCGATGCCGGTTCCTTACAAGGGCGCGCCGTTCGGCTCGAGCAGTTCGACACCTGCGAGGCCATCGACGCCGGTCAGAAGTGGGCTTTCAAACACACCGACAAGCAATGAAGACAGCAATTATAATACCCCTGATCTGAGCTCCGAAACACCATACCCTGAGCAGGGCTTCCCTTCTCGCCCCGGCACCGCTGAAGGGTTTAGGACCATGAGCCAGGATCGCGTGTCCGTGCAAGGGTTCGGCTCCGGCGGGCTAAACGAGAGATGGAGGAGTAAAGGAAAAGGCAGGGTGACCATCATCATGGGGTCTCTCTACCTCCAGACGGGCCGCTGGACGGACGCGCTCAGGGAGCTCATCGAGGGCGCGACCGTGGCCAAGGCGATTAACGATCACATATGGCACGGCAAGGCGCTCGAGTTGATAGTGATCAGCCTGCTGCTCCTCGGCTGGGCCGGGATTGAGTTCCAAGTGCCCACCGTCTGCCTGCCCCAGACGGACAAGGCATCGGCAGCGGCGGCGGCGGTAGCTGCCCAGGAGGCGGAGAAGAGCGCGGACCCGGAGCAGCCCAAGTGGTTCCGCAGCCTGCAGCTGGTCCTCCCGGACCTGCTGGACCGCATCCTCGCGCTGTACTCAAGGATATCGGCGGAGCACCTCCCGCCACTCCCCCTCGCCGAGGCAACGATCAGGTTTTGCAAGATGCTGTCGGCACTGCACTCCACCGAGGGACAGCTGACGTCGGGGACGATAGAGCTCCTCGTGACGGGCAGGCCGCCGGACAAGGTGCTCAACTCGTCCCCGAGGCTCACCATCACGCCCTCGCGGACGCTGATCGTGACCACGCTGTTCAAGGCGTTCCCAAACTCTGCGACGGAGCTCCTCAGCACCGTGGACAGGGTCGTCATCCTCACAGGCATCGCATCCGTCCTCGGCACCCTTGGATACCAGAGGAAGAAGGCGATGGTGATACGCGAACTGGTCTCCGTCTTGGTAGGGGGCCTGGTGGAGGCGCGGACGCGGGGTGCGGCCGAGGTCGGAATCCATCCTGCCGCCGGCCTCGCGGCCCTGAACGGCGTCAACGGCCAGAGCCAGACTACAGGGGCCGCCGCCCTGGAGCTCTCCGAGGGCGACGTCGAGCACGGGATTGATGCCTTCCTGGGGCTGCTCCTCAGGACATACGGCGTCGTCGGCTTTGATATTCCTACTATGATGTCGCCGACGGGCAAGGTCGCGCTCGATGACTCCGACGTGAGCGCGATATCGAGGATACACAGGCAGGCCCACGCTAGGTTCTTCGGCATGCCCTCGATCAAGCTCAACGTGCTCCGGGCATGCATCAACTTCTCGGAGGCACTCCCGGACTTCACCGGGGTGCTGAGGTATTCGAGCGACCTCCTCCGGACGGCGGGGAGCGGCGTCGCGCCCGGGCCCAGGAGGGAGGACGCGGCACCCACAATAGCCCGGGACGAGCAGGTCCGCCTCGTTACCAATATCCTCAAGACCTCCAGCCTGTCGCAGCGGCTGGGGATGGGGGGCCTGGTGGGCGAGTTCTGGGACGAGTTCCTCTTGAGGGGAGTCAAGCTGGAGCCCCTGCCGCCGGCGAGGACGCCCCTGGAGCACAAGAAGAGCGAGCTGGCGGGCGCCTCAACGGCAAGGAGCTCGCAGGACCTCGACCCCTTGATATACAACCCGTTCCTCAAGAAGGCCGACAAGGCGGCCGGGCCCGTTGAACACACGCTGGTGGCGGGTGAGCCGGCGACGTTCAAGCTGACGCTGCAGAACCCTTACGAGATCGACGTCGAGATCGAGAGGGTCAGGCTGGACACGGAGGGGGTCGAGTTCGACTCGGCGGTCGAGAGCGTCGTCGTGGGGCCCTACCGCACCCAGATCCTGCGCCTCAACGGCACCCCCAGGCGGTCCGGGTCGCTGCACGTCACGGGCGCGGTGATCAAGGTGCGGGGCTGCCGGGAACGCAGGTTCCCCGTCTTCCCCCAACCGTGGTCGCCCGAGCGGGAGCCCAAGGTCAAGGCCATCGGCCTCGCCGCGCTTGGGCACGAGGGCGCCGCCGGTGCCTCCCCTGGGGTAGGGCCCGCGCCCAAGACAGAACGCATCGCGCTCAACGTGATAGAGCAGCAGCCAGTCGTGGTAGTCAAGTCGACCACGCTTCCGCAGTCCTCAGTCATGATCCTGGAGGGGGAGAGGCAGATCTTCTCGGTCACGCTGCAGAACCTGTCCCGGACGACGGCGGCGGACTTCCTGCTCTTCTCGTTCCAAGACTCGACGCAGGAGCCGCTGCAGCAGGCGCTGGGCAGGAGGGACGCCACGGCCCAGGAGCTCTACGAGTACGAGCTCATCCTGGCCCGGAAGCAGGCGCTCCGGCTCCATAAGAGGGGCGGCGGCCCGGGCGATAGGAGGTACATCGGGCCCGGCGAGACGGCCACGTTCGAGTTTGAGATCCTGGGCAAACCGGGCCTCACGGGCGGGGCCATCCAGGTCGACTACGCCCACCTCGGCGTGCCGCCCGAGGAGGTCGCGCACAGGTTCTACACGCGCCAGGTCACGCTGCAGCTCACTGTCACTGTTAACGCCAGCATCGAGGTCTCCAGGGTGGACATCCTGCCCCTGCAGGGGAGCGTGCCTGGGCCGCTCTGGAGGCGCAGCGGGATGTCGGGGGTGGGGCCTGGTGGTGGCGGTGGCGGTGGAGACGGAGACGGAGGAGAAGATGACGAGGATGGAAGCGGTCAACAAGGCAAAGCGGCGGCACCACCACCACGGCCCTCCTCCCCGGACGAGTACTGCCTGGTCCTGCTCGACCTGCGGAATGCGTGGCCGAGCTACATGCACGTCGAGCTGTCCACCGAGGAAGGCGCCCGGGTCGAGGAGCAGATCCTGCCGGGCAACACGACGCGCGTCATCGTGCCCCTGAGGAGGATATACCTGGAGGACCCGCACGCCTCCGTCCCGGCGCTGAACCCGGCCCGACAGAGGCAGTTCGTCGTGAGCACGAGCATCTCGCCCGAGATGGAGCGGGCCAGCAGAGAGGCGTTCTGGTATCGGGAGAGGGTGCTGAGCCTGCTGAGGGGCGAATGGAGGACGGCGGCCGGCGGCGGCGGGGCGGCCGGGGCTCTCAGGCAGAGGAAGGGCGCCATCGAGCTGAGGAGCATCAGGCTCAGCCCGAGGATGATCGAGGCTGTCAAGGTGGATGAGGTGGGGATTGAGATCTCGGTTGTGCAGCAGCAGCAGCAGGAGCAACTGGAGCGTCACAGGGAGAGCGGCAGCGGCAGCAGCAACAGCAGCAGCAGCGTCATCTTGGTGGACGAGTTCGCGGAGCTGAAGGTGCGGGTGACGAACCGCACCTCGGAGCCAATCTACCCCACGCTACGCCTCATGCCGGCGCTCTGCCACCGGCCCCTGAATGTGGCCCTCGACTTCACGCGCAAGCTGGCCTGGAACGGCACGCTGCAGCGGGCGCTCCCCCTGCTGCCCGCGAAGGGGACGGCCGAGGTCGTCCTGGGCGTGACGGCGCTCTGCAGGGGGGAGTTTGAGGTGACGGCCAGCGTCGAGGAGACGCGGCTCTACTTTGCCCCGCCGCCGCCGTCGTCGTCGTCCAAGCAGCTTGGTGGGGTTGAGGATGAGGGCGGTGATGGCGGCGCAGGGAGGAAGCGGGATTCCACCACGACGACGATGCCCAGGCCGAGGTCGGACACGCAGTCGCTCATGGACACGGTCCTCGGGGCCAGGGAGAGGCGCATCTGGCACACGCGGAGGCCTTGCTCTGTGCTTGTTGTGGATCGGGAGGAGGAGGGGGTGTGAAGGTGGAAGATAGGGAGGGTTTATAATCTTCATTTTGCAGTTTTGGACTATCATGGGTGAGGGCGGGGACTCATCCCGACACACTCAACTACCTACCCTATGAAGAAAGCGCCGCTAGCGATGGTGTGGCATGGGGTTGTATATAGTATCTACCTACCTACCTATCTACTTAGGTACCTACTTACCTGCTTAGGTACCTACCTACCTGCTTAGGTACCTACCTACCTGCTTAGGTACCTACCTACCTGCTTAGGAACCTACCTACCTGCTTAGGTACCTACCTACCCGCTTACCTACCTTACTAGTACTTACCTATTTAGCGGGAGTCATTTTACGGATGGGCTGGCTTGTCGGTACCGATAGGCTTTGACGAATGCCATATCTATCTATCTAGTCTATGTAATATGCATCTATATCTCCTTGTCCGGGCGCGATGCCCGACATTTATAAGCTGGTTGTTTATCCCATATCTTGTTATCCAGCGTAGGTATATGAATCTTCACTGGTGTTCGAATTGTCTTCCTACCGAAGCAGCGCGCTAGTGCGATGATATGCATACCCTGTCTCACATTTGGGGTTGGGCATTGGGTGGCGGGCATTCGAAAAAAAGAAAAGAAAAATCTTAAGCCGGGAAAAACCGCTGTGGCTTATCGGTGTTCGGACCTGCGAATTTCCATCAGAGAGAGAGTGAAAGGGGGGTGGGTGTTTTTATATATTTAATTATCTGTTCGATTTCTATTTCTTTTGTATTTCTTTCTATTTTCCCCCGCTTCTCCAGGCAATGAGATTGAACCTTCCATCCTCTAACACTCTGTACTTTGACGGAGAGGTCGGTATTCGCAAGTTCAAGTCGCCGCAGGGGCGCGAGCGGCTGGTGGTTACAAAGGGTAACATTCATGAGGATGGCACGGCCACAGCCCCAACGACCACCGCCGCCGCCAAGACACCGCATCCTCTTCCTGGATGCGTATGACTCCTTCACCAACAACATCACGGCGCTCCTCACGACCCTCTTGGACGTCGACGTGCATGTGCTGCCGATCGACAGCGCGATCTCGCATGATGAATTCCTCCGGGAGCTGTCGCACTATGCGGCTGTCGTGTGCGGACCGGGGCCGGGATCGCCAGACAGGAGTCAGGACGTCGGGCTGATGAGCCGTGTCTGGAGCCTGCCGGAGGGTCACCTGCTTCCTGTCTTGGGGGTCTGCCTCGGGTTTCAGAGCCTGGTTCTGAACGCGGGCGGAGATGGGGGCAGGGACGGAGGCGGGGCCAAGATCCGGAGGCTCCGGAGGGGGCTGCACGGCATGGTGAGGCGGATCGAGCACCGGGGGCTGAGTGGCGGCGACGGTGGCGACATCTTTGCCGGCGTGAGGGACTTCCGCGCCACCCTCTACCACAGCCTGTGCGGCGACCTCGGCCAGGACTCCGTCCCGGACACCGAGTGGCCCGCACAGAGGTGGAAGGTCTTCGAGAGGGCGCCGGAGTTGGTGCCCCTCGCCTGGGTCGAGGAGGATAGGAGCAGCGGGGATGGCTTTGCGAGCGAGGACGAGCGAGTGTTGATGGCGGTGAGGCACGGGCAAAAGCCATTCTGGGGCCTGCAGTACCACCCAGAGTCCATCTGCACCGAGGACGAGGGGAACAAGGTTATCCTCAATTGGTTTGGCGAGGCAATGCGGTGGAATGAGATCCGCGGGAGGAAGGCTGTCCGTGGGGATGATATTTTGGCTGGGAAGGCAACCAGGGCGAGCCTTCTCTCGCAGATTGCTCTGAAAGAGAACAGGACGGAGATGGAACGCCAAGGTGGCGATCTCTGGCGCCGGCACGGGATCGGACTGCGATACTCCTCAGATACCGTCCCACTGCCTGTGAACGTCACGGTCCCGGACGTGGTCGAGATCCTACAGCAGGTCACGACGGGCAAGGAGCAGATCGTGCTGGACTCGGCCAACGCCTCATCTACGACGGGAGGATCTGCAGATGTCCGCGGAAGGTACAGCATCGTCGCCTTAGACGCGTCTGAGGCGCTGCGGCTCGAATATCACGTCGGGGATTCCTGCGCGATGGCACATGTGCCTCGCCTCGGAGCCACCACGGGTGCGTTCTCAGGCAGGATCAGGGAGGAGATTCCCCTCCACGGCTACCAGAGCATCTGGCACTTTCTTGCGCAGTTCCATGACGAAAGGAAGACAGAGCTACCCTCCTCGTCTCCGTCTCCATCTTCTACGGAATCGCCCTTCCTTGGAGGCTTCATGGGTTTCGTCACATACGAACAGGGACTCAGCGGGATCAATGTCGAGTTCGGGGCGGGACCGGCCAATAGGGGTCACCACAGGCCTGACATCTGCTTCGCCTGGGTGACGAGGTCCGTCGTGGTTGACCACGCCAAGCGGACAGTCCGCATCCAGCACCTTCACCGACCTGATGTGAAGGGGCAGGCCTGGATCGACGCCACCATCCACAATCTCCGGGGCTCGCCACGGTGGCGACACCCCTCGGGCGACGGAGCCGACCCAGGGCAAAGGAGGAACTCCAAGACGATGGTCGACTTGGCCTCCTCTCGCCTCCTGTTCAACACCCTGTCCGTGAGCAGACCGGCCGTGGACGAGTACGAGTCCAAGGTCGAGACCTGCCAGGCCTACATCGCCGCGGGTGAGTCGTACGAGCTCTGCCTGACCGACCAGACCGTCGTGCGGCGCATCTCGGGCGACTCACCACCCAAGCGGGACGCGTCGTCTGCAGGGGTAGCAGGGGCGACAGGCACTGCCGCTCCGGAGCTGGGAGGAGGAAACCTGCGGCTGGGGGGCGGCGGCGGCGGCAACAACAACAACAACACCAACAACGCCAACAACAAGGGACGCAGCAGGCGGCGCAGCTCCGTCAGGGGCGCGTCCTCGTGGCAGCTCTTCCGCGCTCTCAGGACCAGGCAGCCGGCGCCCTTCGCCTCCTACGTCCGCCTCGGCGGGGCCACGCTGGTGAGCAGCTCGCCCGAGCGGTTCCTGCTGTACGAGCCGGGGGGGCTCTGCTCGATGAGGCCGATGAAGGGCACGGTCCGCAAGTCGCCCGCGTGCGCGGACCTCGACGAGGCCGAGCGCATCCTCCACGTGCCCAAGGAGGAGGCCGAGAACCTCATGATCGTCGACCTGGTCAGGCACGACCTGCACGGCATCTGCGGGGCCGGCAACGTCTCCGTCCGGGACCTGATGAAGGTGGAGGAGTACAGGAGCGTCTTCCAGATGATCACCGTCGTGGAGGGCCAGCTGCCCGTTCCGCAAGGGGGTGCCGCTCCTGGTGCTGTTGTTGCATCTGCTGCTTCTGCTGCCGCTTCTGCTGAGGTGCTTCGGGGCCGTTACACCGGCCTCGACGTCCTCGCGGCCAGCCTGCCTCCCGGGAGCATGACGGGCGCGCCCAAGAAGCGGAGCTGCGAGATCCTGCAGGAGATCGAGGGCCGGGGGGAGCGGAGCCTCTACTCGGGCGTCGTCGGCTACATGTGCGTCTCCGGCAGGGGGGACTGGAGCGTCACCATACGGAGCCTGTTCCGGTGGGATGACGAGATCCTGCCCTCGCCCTCGCCCTCGCCGTCGTCGGCCGGTTCCGGCGGAGAGCCGGAGGAGGCTTGGCACATCGGTGCTGGAGGGGCCGTCACCATCCTCAGCACGCCGGTCGGGGAGAGGGAGGAGATGTTCACCAAGCTCGCGGGGCCGTTGGGGATGTTTTCAACCATTGGGTGAGATGAAGGGGGTTTGCTTGTTCGTGTGATGGGCACGGATGACTTCTATATATACTATATACTATATATGTGCACGGCAACCATGCGGGTGCATGGCGCGGTTTGGGACAAGGGCATGATACTCAACGTATTGGTCAGGCGACGGCTAGAAGGGAATACAGGGTTCTGGGCGCTGTGGGAGGCGTATTTTACGGGACACTACACTCAACGGAGCAATCTGAACAGCTAGACTCAACGTTTAAGCCATTTTCAAACACCAAAGCTTCGGACTAGATATAAGGTAAATACGTGACACCGCTCCAGGAAAGATGCAACAAAAAAAAGATGTGGAATTCACTTTGATCCAAACCCCAGACCAATAATTTCGGATGATGACGTCCCGAAAGAATCAAACCTAGTCCCTCCTGGTGATGTACATGAAATAGTACAGAATAGGTCAGGTACCTCCGTCGTGTCGCAAAGACGCCTCCTGCGCACCTTTATGATGGTTGCGCTGCTAATATATTTGGGGGGTATCCCCCTTGCCGTGACCTGTCACGCTGCAGCAGCCTCTGCTGAATATGTTGATTAGACAGGCCAGCCCCTTCAACAGCCCGACCCAGCAGCACCTCTCGACCGCTGGGAGGCTTGTTCATCCAGCCCTTTCCAGTCTTTCTAACTAAGATCCTGTCCCCTTGCATTCCCGTTAGAACTCCTGCTCCTCCGTGAAGAACATGCCGAAGCTGATGACGGTCCCGTATATGAGCAGGCCACCGGTGACGGACATGACTAGCGCCCCGGCCGACATGAAGCCCGAGTGCGTGAGAATGACAGGGAGGGCTATGGAAGGACGGGAGGAGGTCGCATTAGCAGCAGATCAGAAACCAACCAGACAGTTTTGCGCTTGGCGATATGCAGTGGGGGATTGAGTCTGCTGCCAGGGGAGTAGGGGGGGAAATGGCATACCAATCCCCATGACCACCAGGAATCCAGTGCAGAACCTCCCCAGGTCAAGCACCGCGCCGCCCGAGCTCTCGACGAAGTCGTCCGGGTTCGATACGTGGCCGCATATCCAGTTGGGCACAGGCGCCAGCACGTAGGTGGCGACGACGAGCAGCGGGTAGTAGCCATGCCAGAGGGCGCACGAGAGGATGACGAGGAGGAAGCCCACGGCCAGGACGAAGGAGAGGGCTATTATGGTCTTGAGCCCTGCGGTCGGCATCGTTGCAAGCCTTGCTTCTTTTTTATTGCGGGAGTGACGTGTTGCGGGCGCGGCTAGGTTGCGGTTCCGCGATCGGGCGGGCCGCGATGGGGAGTGAGCCTCGGGTTTGAATGGCGGGGGAGAGGCGACGTCGTCTCGTGATCTTCCTCCTGCTGCGCGGCGTCTTATCTCATCGAAGGAAATGAAGGATCACGAGTATTTAGGGGTTTGAGTATTTGAAAAGGAAGGAAATAGATGGTTGTTGGGGCCGGTCGATATGAGGAACAAGCCGTTTGAACTGAGGCTGGAGGAGAGGGCTGGTTGAAGCGAGTGGGATGGATGCATGAGGCGGTCGTCGCCCTGCCATCGAACCCCTGCCTGCATCATCATTGGAATGCCTCAGGCCAGAAGACTTGTACTGTGTAGCATTGGTACACCGAACCGTTATCGGCTTATCGGAGCTACATCGGCAACGGCCATTCTTTTCGGCGACCCCAGCAGTTCAGCTTCAAGAAACCCAGCCCGCCAACAGCTTGGACCACCGCCGCTGCGGGTCACACTTGGCACTGTGCGCTCCACGTTACGAAGCTTGGAGCTGCCTGCGATTGACAACATATTGAGCCTTCTCGCAGCCAGACCAGCTCAACTCCAGAAATTGAAGTTCACAGACGACGAAATCCTCCATAAGTCTCACAGCGATCCTTGAACTTGCACTCGCATCCAAACGTACTGGTACTTCTAACTCAGTTTATGTCGTCACACAGCCAAAATGTTCAGAAACAACTACGATAACGACTCGGTCACATTGTGAGAGCCTCGCTCAATGTCCCATCTTTGGAAGCTGCCTTTACTCCGTTAGGGCGTGCCTCTCTCCGCTAACATGTAGCTTTCTCCGCACCTCAGCTCCCCTCAGGGTCGCATATTCCAGGTTGAGTACACAGCAGAAGCGGTGAAGCAGGGATCAGTAGTTGTCGGCATAGCGAGCAAGACACATGCGATTCTGGTAGCGATCAAGGTGAGATTGGAGCCCTGAGCTGTCTCCCTCCCACTCCTCGCGCGTCTGGGGACCCATTCACGAGCCAGCCAGCTCCCTCCCCGCCTTTGCACCCCGTCCCCACCAAGGTTCACAGCGCTGCACTTCACACCTTGAATGGTGGTATGCACAAAGTAAAGAAACCAAAACAAGGGCTAATATGACATGGGCGTTCTCCACGCTTCGAAAACCCCCCGCACTCCAATAGCGAAATGCCGAGGAGCTCTCGTCGTACCAAAAGAAGCTCTTCCCCCTGGACGAGCATGTCGGGATCGCGATCGCGGGCCTCGCCTCGGACGCACGCGTCCTCTCCAACTTCATGAAGCAGCAGTGCCTCTCCCACCGGCTGGCGTACGGCCGGTCCCTGCCTGTCCGCACGCTCGTCGAGCTGATCGGGGAGAAGGCGCAGGTCAACACGCAGCACTACGGCAAGCGGCCCTACGGCGTGGGCCTGCTGGTGGCGGGCGTGGACGACCGGGGCCCGCACCTGTTCGACTTCCAGCCCTCGGGCATGACGGAGGAGATGGTGGCCTTCTCGATCGGGGCCCGGTCCCAGATGGCCAGGACGTACCTGGAGCGGAACCTGGACAAGTTCGCCGACTGCGGCAGGGAGGAGCTGCTCAAGCACGGGCTGAGGGCGCTCAAGGAGAGCCTGGTGCAGGACAAGGAGCTCACGGTCGACAACACGTCGGTCGGCATCGTCGGCGTCGAGGGCGGCCGCGTCGAGCCGTTCAAGGTCTACGACGGGCAGGAGGTCAAGGCCTGGATAGACGCCGTGGCCGACGACAAGGAGGGCGGCGGCGGCGGCGACGAGCCTGCCCCCGCCACCGCTGCCGCTGCTACTGCTGCTGAGGGTGGTGAAGGGATGGAGGTCGATGACTGAGGCTGGGGGGTTTTCCGTTGACCTTGTCAATTGCGGCGATGCACCTGTCGATACATACACTACTTTTACCATTGCTACGGAGCCCCTAGGGACGGGAAGGGACTGGATGGGATGGGACGGAACTCCTGTTCTTTTTTTGCCTGAGCGAGGGAGGCTGTAGAAACTGCCTCTATATGCTGTACAACTACATTCGGATCTTTTACTAGAGGCTCGGTGGAGCCAACCCTTCAAAAATCGGGGATTCCTTTCTTTGCTATCTGGCATTGCTGTCTCTTTTGGGTAACTGTGGAGGATAAACCACCTCTTCATTTGTAGGTGATGAATTTGTTGCGTGCTTCCTAGTGTTCACCATGGAAGTAACGAGAGCTCTGAGTCATAAGCCGTGGTGTCAACCCTCTCTGCTGTGCGATAATTGTACGTGGTAGGTATTTGTGCATGGTTGAAGAGGGGATTTTGTGTTCCCTTTATTGGGTATCCTTGCATATTGACGTATTGGTGGTTGTAACACAGCTACCAAGCCCGCATTTTAAACCATCCACACAAACTCCAAGGATAGCCTCGAGCTCCCGCCGCGCAATCGTATTGCTTATCTGGTGCAACGCAAACCTCCCTGCTATACACAGTGGATAACAGGAGAACAGCCAGTCCAACACTTTAACCCAATCATCTTTGGAACACCGGCCAACCACCTCTGCTTTCACTCGTTGCCCCAGCTCAGCTTCAACCTGCTTTCAGGGACCTTGTAATCCCTCAGCGCCTCGATGGCGCCCTCGGCAGTCGTGGCGGAGACCAGTATCTCGCCGTTTCCCTCCTGTATGAACCCTTCCCCTATGCTCTTGCCGATCCAGCCGAGGACCCCGTCGTAGAAGCCGTTGATGTTGAGCACGCAGATGCCCATCTGGTGGATGCCCAGCTGGTTCCACGTGCACGTCTCGAGCAGCTCCTCGATGGTGCCGTAGCCGCCGGGCAGGGCGATGAAGCCGCTCCCGGGCCCGCCCGCCACCACCTCCTGCGCCATCATGTTCTTGCGGGTGTGCATGTCCCGCACGATGGTGGTGCGGCCGTACATGCTCTCGTCCGGCACGGCCAGCCCATCCTTGGAGGACGAGGTGGATGTGTACTCCGGGTCGCGCTCGTACTTGACCAGCGCCTCCGGGATGATGCCGTGGACGGCCTCCGGCCCGGAGAGGGAGACGAGCGTCTTTGCCAGCTCGCCCATCAGGCCGACTGTCCCGCCTCCGTAGACTGTGATGTCTGTCAGTATGTTTATTTATTTCTATTCTTCTTCTTCTCATTTTCCTCGAAGGCTCTGATGCAAGCGACTCTTCGGAGGTTATTGAAAATGCGTATGAGGAAAGTCAAGGGCGAGAAAAGTGACATACCCAGGCCAATGTTGTGCCTCGCCATCACCCTGGCGAGCTCACGGGCCGCCTCCATGTAAACAGGACTATTACCCTTGGAGGAGCCGCAGTAGACGCAGATCTTGGTCTTGTTCACGCCATTGGTGGCGGCGGTGGCGCCGCCGGCCCCTCCCGAAGGGGTTGCGGTGCGAGATGCCGGGAAGGAAGGGAGAGGGGTATGGCCGCCGGACTCCATGGTCATTGCCAAGGCTCTCGTTTGAGACTGATATATACGTATATATGGTTGGTAGGTGGGTAATGATAAAGGTTTGCGAAGTGGGAGTGAGTGGCAATGACTGAACTACGGTTGCTCCGAAATAGGAGGATGGCGAGGAGCTGCGGGATGAAGCAAGGGAACCCGTAATATTGGGTTCCTCGTCTGGCGCCAGGTAACCCTGTCTGATGACGACAAGCACCGCGGAATGTACGGTGAAGAAGAGAAGAAGTGAAACCGGCTCCAGTAGAGTGCTTAATTGGGGATTTCAGTTGAAGTGGTGAATAACCTACTCCGGGGGTTCTGACGGAATGTAAGGGATTCTCCTGTGGACTGAATGGCAACTAGCACATGCAGTTGACGAGTATCAAGTGCAGGAAACCTCTCCGTTCAGAGGAGGGTCACTGTTAGGAAGTCAGGTTTCAAGGTGGGTATATATATACCTACCTACCTACCTCCATACCACGGACCCGGAGACGCAAAGGGAAAGCCCGAGAACTTCGGTCCCTTCGTCCATAGCCAGGGGCACAGTTCATCGTTACTTCTCTTGAATTGGTTGAACGGTCTGAGATCCGCGAGACCTTGTGACCTGGCGTTGCGGACGTTAGACTTGCCAGAGGGGCAGGAGAAAAGCGCTGCCGGCCACTGCAGTCAACCAACCAGAGAGGGGTATGACATCAATAGGTATAAACGGTGACGCTTAATCCATCTGCGGGCGGCTCCTCCTTGCTTCCTTATCCACCCAGGGGACAGGAGGGTTTTTGAATTGGCCGCAGATTTGGATCAACTTGTCCGCCGTGAATAGAACAGCCGTAATAACGTCCGGAACCGTCCGGTTGACGCGTCAAATGATATCAATGAGCATTTGGGAGAGCCCCAAAAGGTAACATGAGTGATCCGCAGGTTGCACCGCAAAGTGTAGCGAGCGTTACCTAGTGGCAGGTGGTAGCTGGATGCCCTGTGATTCGCCCCTGCTGAACCACTGTTTGGGGGCCTCGGGGCGACGCAGATCCCCAGACCAAGGGCTCGGTGGGAGGTGGGGCACTCTCAAGGCACCGTATTGATTGCGACAGCGCGCCGAGACCGCCGCCTCCGAGGCTATTGAATTTCGCCAGTAACGACGGAGTACACTAGCACGACTGTGGACTTCACGACACGTCGCCGCCTCATCCTCGCCTAGGTCTTTCCTGCTCAGTTTTTCCCTCGACGTTGCGCGAATTCGTTCCCAACCATCACACTTCGCCAGCCACAGCAGGGACGTAGAGTCACCGCCAAGCGTGTCAATCTGCTGTCATTTAGTGCCATTTGTCGACTGCCGGTTGGTTGCATTCTAAGTTGTGTACGGATCCGTTGATAGAATCAGGCTCTTCCTCTTCTTCGCTGCCAGCGCAACTTATCTCAAGATGCCACAGCCAGCCGCTGCGGCCGGGGCTGGCGACCAGCCTGCGCAGCAGGAGCAAACCAGCGTAAGTTCTCTCCACTTCGTCTGCATTTCCCTGTCTTGTCGGACGTTGTGAACGCGTGATATGCATAGGAGAGGGAAGCGTGTCTAACCCGAGTCTTTTTTCCTCACACAGAACACAATGTGGAAGATCTTGCAGATGGGCGCCATGTACTTGGCCATGCAGTTCGTGATGAAGCAGTTCTTCCCAGCCAAACAGGCGGGCAAAATTGTCGCAGACGCCGATGGGAAGATGGTGGAGGTTCCGGCAAACACGGGGAACATCCCGCCCTACCTGCTCCGACCCAGCCAGCTCGATGAGGGTGCAGAGTACAACCCAAACCCGCAGAGGGTCGCCCCGATCTGGCCCGAGAACAGCAAGGTCGACATCGTCATCACTGTCTCTCCCTCTTTCATGCCGACCCCGCTTTCACAGACGCCGCAGGAGTTGGTTGTGCTCGAGGAGAAGAACTTTGGCATGGGCAACTTCAGTGACAAGCGTACGGCCGAGACGACCATCGCCGTTCCAGAGCAGGTCCAGAACAACGGAACACTGTGGGGTCACTTCTACGTCGGTCTCACCGGCAGCGTTTTGGACCCCAAGGAGGAAGGTTTCGACCCCGCCTCGGCGTACCACTTCATTTACCCGTTCACACAGTACATTCCCAAGAAGAAGGTCAAGAAGCTCAGGAGCCTGCTGGGGAACAAGAATGGGACGCAAGAAGAGGTGGAAGAAGGGGATGATGACGAACCCTCGCTGCCTGTTGTCGGCAACTTCTACCACCCGAACGCCAGCATATCGTTCATCCCTGGAACCGGCGTCCTCTCGATGCCGCAGACGCCGGTAGCCGTGCGTCAGTTCCTGCACCTTGAGGCGACGGGTGCCCGCGACGGTTCTGGCCAGAACTCGTGGTACTACCCCATTCTGTTCATCAACAGCTTCTGGCAGCTGAAGTCACACATGACTCAGCTCAACGATACAGTGAAGACGATCCCGATGCGCATCGACCTCAACAACCTCGCCAATTGGAAGTTCAACTCGATGGCATCGGTCGAGTTGAGTGCCAGGGAGGCTGCCCGGACAGCCGCCTGGGGAGGGTCTCTCCCTGGCGGCGGCGATGGGACTGAGATCGAGATGATCAAGGAGATTCTGCTGGACACCAATCCCATCCTGCTCGGCATCACGGCGGTGGTCACCGTTGCCCATCTGATCCTGGAGACACTGGCTTTTGGAAGTGACATCGCTCACTACCGCAAGAAGAAGGACAATGTCGGCATCTCGGTCCGCTCCATCCTTGCCAACGTCTTCATGCAGGCAGTCATCTTGCTCTACCTGATTGACAACTCGCAGAACACGAGCTGGATGATCCTCGGCTCCCAGGCGGTCGGGATCGTCATCGAGCTGTGGAAGGTGACGACAGTGGTCAACGTGCGCTTGCGGGACGCTCCTCCGGGATCCCTTTTCCCGTATCGTGTTACCTTCGAGGACAAGCACAAGCTGAGCGAGACGGAAGAGAAGACAAAGGAGTACGACGAGATCGCATTCAAGTACATGTACATGGCGGGCGTTCCACTCCTGCTCGCCTACGCCGCTTACTCGCTGATCTACGACGAGCACAAGTCCTGGTACTCGTTCGTCATCACGACGCTCGTCGGGTCGGTGTACGCCTACGGCTTCCTGATGATGGTGCCCTCGCTCTACATCAACTATCGGCTCAAGAGCGTGGCCCACATGCCAGCCAAGGCCATGATGTACAAGTTCCTCAACACCTTCATCGACGACCTGTTCGCTTTCACCATCAAGATGCCATTCCTGCACCGCCTGGCCACGTTCCGGGACGACATCATCTTCTTTGTGTACATCTACCAACGCTGGGCCTACCGCATCGACTATACCCGCATCAACGAGTTCGGGCAGGGTGGCGATGGCGACGGCGTGGAGGCGGAGAAAAAGGCGGAGGGGAAGACCCTTCCCCCGGCTGTTCTCGGCGCGGCCGCCGAGAAGTCGGTTGTGGCAGAGAAGTCCCAGAAGGCCACCGGGGCTGAGGCCGCTGCTGCCAAGGCTGTCAAGAGGAGGTGATGTCGGCCGTCGTGGTGAAGCGTTCTGGTAGAGTTTCTTTGACGTTACTACGCGGACCGTGTACAGCTGTGAGCATATACATGCCTACCTACGTACATACATAAAGCATGTGCCCTATACTAGCATGATAAATCCAGCTAGAGAAGGCGGCTTCTTGGATAGACTCCATTTCTATCAAGGAATTTACTTGCGCGGCATACACGTGACTTTTCATTTGTCCTTCAACACGGCTTCATGAGTGCTTTCGTGCCCGTTCACTTTCATACCAGACCCATTGTGCCCGACCACCTCGGTAACAGGGTGGGCCTATCATATCCGCCTTGAAGTATTGTGTCCACCTTGAGCCCTTGAGCCACGTCCGGGATCAAACTCAAGCACACATCTTATCCTCGCCAACGAGCCAGATACGGGCATACAGCCGTGGTATCTCCGTCTGTCTCGCATGTTTCGCATCGACTCGGGACCTGTGCCAGGGTCCTCAGGGGTCGTTCTGAACACAAGGTTCTACGGATACGAGTGACGAGGTGTCCACCACACTATTGGAGGCAAAGTCAGCGGTTGACAGCCGAGCATCAAGGCTCAGCGCCCACTCGCCGGCACACAGATGGACAGATCGTACGCTATCGTTGCCATGTTTGCGGTCATATGCTGGGTCACAATGAGCATGCGCCCAAAATTGACGTTCGACATCCCATAGCAATGCACACTTGCATGCCAACTTTCGGAAGGCCCAACAGGCAGCTGTTTCTGTTCCGCTTTCCCACCTTCTGTGCCGTCGTGGCAAGCTCGCAAGCCAATTCTCTTCATCCACTTGATGGCATCGGCCTATCAGAACCCACCCCGCACGCTCAGTCAGATATATTGTCGGAAAATCGGCTGCCCAGCCAACACTCATGTCTCAGTGTAATGGCAGAATTCGACCCCCTATCAGCAGAGAATCGAGCACCTTGCTATGTGACGCTGGAGCAAGAAGTGTTGCTTCCTTACAGGCTCCTCTTCGGGCAGAGCGCTTCTCCAGCTCGAGCACTCCTTTCCCGGCCAGCTTGAGTACTTTCGAGACAAGGGCCACGACCTGATCAAGTAAACAATAAACCCCCTCAACCCCCGAGCATTTCATGGCTAATGACTCGGGGTGCAGCGTCTGGCGTTCACTGGTAGGGCTGAATGATGACTGGCCCCTTGCGCTGTGCGACTTCACCTCCATCGACGCACGAGACATCATCCTGAATGATGATCTCCACCGGGATAGAAGCCTTGAGAACTCCCTTCTACACCGCGAAGATGTCCATCGATGGTACTACATCGCGGGTCAGCTGATTGCCTAATTTCCTCAGCACCGACTTGCCCTTCCCCTTCTCAAGCTTTTCCCACCCTTCGTCAACTGGAGGACACCAGGAGGGCAAAACTAACTGCATATACCTATCCAGGGGGATTCCACTGTGCCGTGGAGAACCCAAACAGCAAGACAGGGCTGAGAAGGAGCGTCGAAATTCGACTTGTGGCGATTAGATAATGAGCCTGGTATGATCCAGCCAAGATTGTCATTCAAGAGTCGACAAGTCCTGCCCGTTAATTGTGGATCCGATGACTGGTTGGGCAAAGTGCCCTGTGCTCATGTACTTGTGGGGCACGGCTCGTCGACTTTGAGTGATATCTAGCCTGAGCCACTGACTACAAATACCTACCTACACAGTGGAAACCTCTTCGAACTGATGCGTGCCAAATTACCCGCTCGCATGCAGCAACAGGAAATAGACGATAGAATTTCAATACTGTTCCCTTCTTCGATCTCGAAATCTCACTGGTTCGATTCCGGCATAAGGCGCCGGGAAGGCCAAACGAGCAATCCTGCTAACTTTTCCAGGGTGAAACGTTAGGGCTGAACGCTGGAGGGGGAGCACAGACGAATCAGCACGTCGCCCACGCATCCATCAGCGCGGTTCCATTCTATGCTAGGCCCCTAGTTAGGGGGCACATTTTGCAGTTCTGTATCTTCCGCAAGCGTTTGACCGATGGCCTCATTGATGTGCCTTCGTATGTCCACCTACCAGCTAGCCCGGCGGCTCCAATTGACCCCCAATTGGCATGGGTCCCTGAGTGACGCAAACGCTGGGCAACGCTACGGCCCATTGGATTAGGTACCTGGCAGCCTTGTATGGTCTGCCTACCTAATCTACCAGTCTAGTAGTTATTCCGTACTGAATCCCACTCCTTGAACGCCCTAGGGGTCTGAAAGAGGATGTATTTTTCTACAAGCCTTCCTAGGTGTGTCCTCATGAACATCCCACAAAGACCTTCTTCGTTCTCGAAGTCTGACCTGCCTTGGAAGTTGCTAAACTGCTCCATCATTCTCTCATCGAAGAGGATCTCATCGGTCAGCAACAATGAGCAACTACGTTGTTCTCGCTGGCTCACATGCGAAGTAGACCTGGGATCAACAGTTGAAGGTCAGCAACCCACTCCACAGCGTCGCATACAGGACCACTGACACCTACAGCTGAACCTTCTAAACCTGCAAGGAAGACGGCACTATCGCACAGCTCCTCGAGCCAAGCCCTTGGGAGAGCCACTCCGTACCTGGCTCCAGCCCACCAACAAAGGGAAATCGCACCGACCTATTCATAGAAGCCACATGGTTACTGGGCTGCCTGAGGTATCCCGTCACGACAACATTTACGAAATTCACCAGCGTCTGTCAATTACCAGTTTACTTCAAGCTGAAGAGAAGACCCCCGAGATTCATCTTCTCTTCTCCGTTCTGAACCCAGCTCTAAGACCGTTGGACAATTGGCTCGTCCCTAGGCTCAGCGCTACTGCCATACGAGTTGCTTTTAAACGAACACATCGGCCAGGATCTTCGGTTCGCATCCGGCGCAAACAGCAAGTACCTAGTCGTAAGCATTGTGTTGCCGCCGCCTAGAGAGTGACGACAGCGGGCAGGCCTCCGATACCTACGTATTTAGAATCCACAACTATCCTATCCGCTTGACGGCACGCTCCGCCTCTCTCACACGCGCGAACAGAATAGAGCCCTCAAGCTCTCAACATCGCGCAGCATTTGGCGAGTCAGCATAATTGTCGTCGGAATCAAATGAGGGAGCTCTCTCGATTCCCGTACGGCAGACAATCATTCTTCCTCTAATGGTTCCTACCGTCGCATGAGGACGTGCAGCCCAAGCCAGGGGCACCACCGCACCACCGCCGTCGACTAGAACGAAGAGGTCGACGATAACATCCAACAGAGCTCACTCGCCCGTGCTGGCCGTTGACTACCAGCAGCCCAACAGGGGATTTTCCCAGATATGAGCACCGGCCTCGACACCGTCGGATCCCTCCTGGCCGGTATCGCAACTTCCCTCAACGATGGCTTGCGCATCCTCATGTTTGCCGACAAGCGGCAGTGGGGCCCGGATGAGTTCGAGCAGGTCCGCGCCCTGGAGGAGGCGCTCGACGAGGCGAAGAGGGACTTCCAATCGCTGTCGCCGCTCGTGAACGGGCAATTCTATTACGAGAATGATCGAAGGGGTGAGAATTTTATTCGGGGTTATTTTCTCCTCTTTCCTGTTTTTCTTTCTCTTTTTTGCTTCTTTTTATGTTGTACCTACGCAGCGCATGACTCTCTCGGAAACTACTCACCCTGCAAGTGTCATGAGAGTTTTCTTACTGACGCACAAGCCACCACTCTAGCCGAATCACTGGAGGAGCTCCGCGCGCTGCACAAAAAGTTCGACTTCCATGCGCAAAACTTCAAGGACTGGCTGCGCCAGGGAGGGCCCATCAACCCGACCTGGGCGCTGGAGACGGTCCAGCTACGGCGCGAGCTGCACCGCGCCCAGTGCCGCGCCGCCTGCCGCATCTTCGCCACTGGGCCCGGCCCGGACCGCTGCCTGGGCGCGTTCCAGGTCAGGAGGCGGCAGCGCGAATCGGAGGCTGCAGCAGCTGCTGCTGCGTATGCCACCACCCCGGCTTCTGATGGTGCCGGTGGAGGGTCGGACTTGGAACTGGGGGGCGGACCGCCGGCTGCTGCCTGGGCCGGGTACTACAACTTTGCCCCCTCGGGCGGGAGGGGCTCCACCGCGCCATCGGTGACGGGAGCGGAGGGCGGGGTTGAGGGCGAGGACAGAGATGGGCGGACGGTGCCACAGCAGCAGCCGCAGATGCCGCACCAGCAACGAACAGAAGCCCCACGGCGACCGCCACCCCTCAGCCTCGAGGCGCTGGTCCCGGACTGCAACGCGGTCGGGAAGTTCGAGCGGTTCGGCGACCGAGACATCGCCTTCTGCTGCGATTTCTGCGACGGGTTCCTGGTCTGGGAGGATCTGAAGAGCATGCCGTCGAGGCGGACGGCGGCGGCGGTCGCCGCCGCCACGGCCAGCGAGGCGCTGGTCGGGATGTCAGCCTCGCTGGTCGGGCACGCCACCCTGATCTCCCCGATATCACCGACGATGGCAGGGCGCAGCCCCTGGGCCCCCGCTGCAGTGGGGGAGGCGCCGAGCCCGACCCGCGGCAGCCACCACCACGACCACCCCAACCACCTGGACTGGCAGGCGACGGGGCGGGCCGTCTCGGACGGGGAGGAGAAGGAGGTCGTGTTCGCGCCGCTCGCGATCGCGAACCACCTCCTCCCCGCCAACGGGGACTGGCGCGCCAGGATCCTCTGTCCCTTCTGCGACGAGTACACCTACTACGCCGAGGGGGACGGCGGGGACGAGCTCCGGTACGCGCAGGACGAGAGGGGCTTCGCCGACGTCAAGGCGTTCCAGGAGCACCTAGAGTGGTACCACTCTGGGGGGTTGGTGCCCATGCCGTCGGCCCCGACGAAGAAGAATAACTGCTGTGTCATGTGATGGCTCTTTGATGAGCACTCTGCCTTTTTTTTTGGGGGGGAGGGGGGCTTAAATCTCTCTCGTGCTCTTCTCCCCTACCTCTTTCTCGCCCTCACTCTGTACTGGGGTTTTAGGGAAGAAACTCGTTGCGGGGCTTACTGGGGTTGGCGTTTGAATGGAGGATTGGATTAAGGAGGGAGGGTTTGGTGGACAGGACATACCTTACCAAGCAGAACGGCGAAGCGATTTCATTTTTTCACGACATATTCACCCTGCAGCAGAATGATCCTCCCCTCGAGGGGGGGACTCGGCCAATTTCATTTTTATTTATTTTAGAGTTTGTTTTTGGGCTCATTCTCTAGATCTTAATCCGCTGAGGCGAAAATGTGGCCTTTTCAACTGGCTAAATATTACATAGAATGGATATGCAACAACGAAGGTTGGCCTCGCACACACAGTTTTCTTGACAACATCCCATTGTGAGATGACGGCAGGGGGAATGTTATTTTGGTCTTTCCCTCCACCTTGTGTTTTGCCCTCCCGCCAGGGCAAGGTCATGTCTGCCCAGTCCTGACGCCTTGCATGGCCGTATCCCTTCTTCATCGTACATGGGACCCCCTTTGTCCGACCAGAACGGGACGCGCCATATGAGCCTCGCGGCGGCGCGTGGCGGCATTTCACTAGGGCGTACTCTCTAGCCCTCAACGGCACACAAACCCCAGCCAGATCTTGCCCCTTCTGTGTGAATGTGAATGTGTATGTGTTTGTCTCTTTCCCTCGATGTCCCTTTCCCGCCTTTGCTCCGTGAGCCTAGCTCTGCTGTCCAGCCCCAGTCATCCATCCCGTCAGAAGAACCTCCACCAAATAAAGAACAGTATGATGAAGCCCAGCCCGGCGAAAGGCCCGTACTGCTTCAGCAGGAGCTCCCAGTTGATGCGAACGGCGGCGCGCCTGTACTTCTTGGAGTCGTCCCTCAGCCGGCTGCTCAGCTCGCCCATGCGCTCGAGGCTGTCCCCCCTGTAGAGCAGGTCCTCGATGTTCTTGGTCATGACCTTGGTCACGTCGCGCAGCTCGTCGTTGAGCTTATCGAGGTTCTGCGAGGCCCGGACGTCGCTGTAGGTGGCCTTTGTGCGGCCGATGAAGGTGTCGAACTCGACGAAGGCGTAGGGGCGCAGCGTCGGGCTCGCGATCTGCGACTGCGAGTACGTGTTGGCGAACTCGGCCGCCAGGTCCGAGAGGTAGGTGAAGGCCAGCTTGCGCGGGTAGGAGCGGTCGGCCACGCAGACGTAGACGACCTCGTTGGCGATGATGTAGTGCAGCGTGTAGGCGGCCCCGCTCTCGATCGAGGCCTGCGGCTCCGAGTTGCGGTTCAGCCGGCGCAGGACGAGCTTCACCTGCGACTTCACCTCCGACAGGGCCGTTTCCGTCGCCTCATCGTCGACCGAGGCGCAGAGCATCAGCCCGTCCAGGCGGGCTATTTGTGTTGAGCGGATCATGTTTTGGGTGATTTTTGTTGTGCTGGGCCAACCAGCCTCGACTCCTCTGCTGGCTTGTTCCCAGACTTTTGACGATAGGGAAGTTGACACCTCTCCGATGCGTCTTGTGGGGTGGGATGTACGTGGCACAATGGTTAGGCTACAATTGAACCACACCTGGCAGGCTCTGACTCTCAAGTTATCGCGTTCTAAGTTAGATTGACCGTAATAGTCCGTTGATAGCCGTGGCTGCCGTCGTTGGTGAACACTGTTCAGGTTCTGTCATGAAACTGTATTGCGTAATTGCTTGTACTAGTTAGTCTACCTAGGCAGTATTGTCTGAAGAAATGTGGCTTTGTTATTCAGGGCGGTGGACGGTTCAGCCACCCCTACCTTTGGGATCTTCCAGTTGTCAAGCCATCCCCAACATCCAAATGAACAAGTAAGGCAGGGAGGTGAGTTGTGCTTGCCACTTTCTGAACCTCTTTACACAAGATTCAGGGTAGTCGACAATAATACCTATTAAGATGAAACAAATTTCAATGTCACAGAAATAATGCCATCAGTTCTTGCTGCTGTGATCTAGGTACCTTGTAGTAGCCCGGGAGCTTGCGATTTTTAGCTAGGGGAGGGCGACGTTTGGCTGTTCATGGCAAAATCCGCCGCGCTGCCTGCAGCAGAATACCTCAATACACTCACAGTGTATCCACAGAGGCTCACACAACAAACCTAACCTCCGTCCTATCCAACTTGATCTGGAATTTTCTCCGTCATTCTCGTGGGAGCTCCTATTGTGGTCCTCTCAAGTTTATTCAAGCTCGTCAATAGCCAGAAAGCTTATTGAACGTGCCCCATACCTATTGGCAACACTATTCAAGTAATTCACTTCAGGTACAATAGGCAGCGGCACAATACCACCTCCAGCACCGTCACCAAGCACAATATCAACCAACAGAGGTTTATATAAGATGGACTCCCCAACCCAGGAAGCAGAACCTGCACTTAACGACGAACAAGATCTTTCCTCATCTCTCATCCCATTCAGCGAACACCAAGATATCAACCCTCAGAACGCGTTCGCAAACACGCAGAGTGAAGCACCTCAAGCTCAAGCTCAGTCTCAGTCTCAAGATCAAGATCCATATCAAGTTCAAATCCAAGTTCAAGACCAAGTTCAAGTCCAAGCTCAGTCTCCCTCTCCTCGGTCTCGGTCTCCCTCTCCGTCTCGACGACAGTCTCAGTCTCAGTTTCCGCCTCGAGCACAATCTCAAGTTCAAGCTCAGTCTCCGTCTCGACCACGGTCTCCATCTCCCTCTCGACGACAGTCTCAATCTCCGTCTCCGTCTCAAGATCAAGATCAAGGTCTAGATCAAGTTCAAATTCCAGCTCAGTCTTCGTCTCCGTATCGACGACAGTCTCAATATCCGTCTCGAGCAAAGTCTCAATATCAATCTTCGTTGAGAACACAGTCTCGATCTCGGTCTCGATCTCCGTATCGACGACAGTCTCAGTATCCATCTCGCGCACAGTCCCAATATCAATCTCCGTCTCGAACACAATCTCAATCTCAGTCTGCGTCTCCTTCTCGACAACAGTCTCAGCCTCCGCCTCGAGCACAGTCTCAATCTCAATCCCCGTCTCGACCTCAGTCTCCGTTTGGACGAGAATCTCAGTCTCTTCCTCGGCCTCAATCCCCGTCTCGAGCACAGTCTCAATATCAATCTCCGTCTCAACGACAGTGTCGGTCTCCTTCTCGAGCACAGTCTCAGTCTATGTCTTCGTCTCGACCTGAGTCTCCGTCTCGAGCACTGTCTCAGTCTCCGTTTCGACCTCACTCTCGGGGCCAATCTCAATCTCAGTACCAGCCTCAATCTCAATACCAACTTCAATCTCATTACCAGTCCCAGTTTCAGTACCAATCCCAGTCTCCATCTCACTCTCAACCCCAAGGCCAATCTCAACCCGAAACCATCACGACCACCACGACCTCTACCACTACCGAGATGGCACCAAAGACAGCCACTCGTCAACTTTCCCCTTCTTCCCCGCGCAGGGCGCGGACGGCTTCCACCAGGAAGCAGACGAACCAAGTTGAGGCTGCCGGCAAGCCCAACACCAGCCAGGGGGGGCCGACCAAAGTGGTCAAGAAGACCACTTCGTCCGCAACGTCTACGGCCATCAAGCGCCAGAACAAGAAGTGGCTCGCGCCCTTCGTCTACGAGAGCGACAAGTCCCCCCTGGCCAGGAGTCCACAGGCCGACATCCGAGTATGCCAGATCATCTTCCATCCCCCTTGACTTGACTCCAAGTGATATCATGCCTTCAGGTGATAAACCTCCAGCTAACATGTTCCCCTTCCAACAAAAAAAAGGCCATCCTCGGAAGCAAGAAGGCGTGGGACTGCCTGTCCCCGGAGGACAGGCGGGAGGTGCTCTCCCTTTGCCCGGACCGGGCCGCCATCCTGCACGTGGACAGCGCGGAGGCGGCCCGGCCGGACATGGGGGCCCTCCTCAACAGCAACGACTTCCGGAACGACTGTAGCCGGTACCTGGAGGACCTCCGGGACGGCCGGCACGACCCGGCGTTCGTCGAGGAGGCCTGGCAGGCGCACTGGGAGCGGCGGGCGGGCTCCTTCCACGAGTACCGCGCCCAGGTGTTCAGGAATACCTGGGGGGTGGACCCGCCCGCGCCCCTTGCTGCCGCCGTTGCTGTTGAGGAGGGGGAGGGGTAGGAG
>PYSP01000187.1:0-75115 GCA_003049395.1 Pseudohalonectria lignicola
TGACCTTGAGTGTGGTAACTAGCAATTCTTAGCGCATGCGCAAAGTAAAGAACCCCTGCAAATATAGGCCTGACGACTCTGTATTTCAAGAAGAGCATTTGTGACTGCTTGATTTAGTGGAAATAAGCCCTGTACGGACCTCTGAAACTTTATTCCGTGAAAGTTTTTTAGTGACCTTGAGTGTGGTAACTAGCAATTCTTAGCGCATGCGCAAAGTAAAGAACCCCTGCAAATATAGGCCTGACGACCCTGTATTTCAGACATACAAAGGTCCAAAAAGCGTTCAGCCAAAAGGACTCCCAACTGGCTACTGCTCTTGAAAAGATCGACTCTCTGGAGGCTCAGCTTGAGGCTTTGCGACCTACTAAACGGAGAAGAGTGCAAACGAGCCCAAATTCCCGGTTTGCCGGAATTAGGGATGTACAGAGGACGCAAGTGCAGGCCGGGGCAATTGAAATCCCGTCAGATCAATCAGACGGGTCTGAATTACCTAGTGACGGAGAATCATGTATTATAGTCGCCTAGGGCGTTGTCAGTTGCGAGTTGAATATAGGGTGTTGATTGTGGCGATCTTTTTTTCGGGGTGCCCAAAGACAGGGGGTGCCCAAAGAGAGATGCTTTGACTTAATTGGTTGCCACATGAGATCACCAATCTTCTTGGATGCACCTAGTACCTACGGCAAGAGAAAAGCGACAAATGGACGAATTCCCCCAGGCCTCTAGAAGTCAGCATCGTCGCCTCAGTGTCGCATGGTGCCCGGCGATTTGTCAAATGTGTTCCAGCCGTGTGCTCAACGTCCCCTACGTTCGGCTTCGGCTTGGTTGATTTTTAGTCGCCCGAGGCGGCCAGCTCCGGACCCAGTACAGCCGTACAAGCCACCAGCTGTAATGGTGTGTACCCGCTCTACAGGCATGTGGCCAATGGTCAGTCTAGATGAAACCGACGAGTCCTTGGTTAGGATGATAACAGCATGAACGAGGACACCACCATGAACGAGGACACCCTCCGTACAACCAACACTGCGGGTCACGTTCCATGTGCCACTTTTCGGGGCTGTTTTTTGTGGAGCAGCCTACCCTCCTGCGTCAGATTTTGCGACTTTGCGCATTTTGGCCACTTGTCACAGGTAACGTGTATTCAACCGATTTGATCGATCAATTGATTAGTTCTTGATGATCTGTATATGGTATAACACATAGCAAACTGGAAAAGGCGCATGGTAACCTGTATGTCATCCAGCCACCTGAATACAGAAAGGACATGTGTAATCCCTAACCAAGTGGCCCGCCTGCGGGCTTACATTGGGTCGCCTGAAAGAGCTAACCAATTCTGTAGGAGCGAGGCACCCCCTTAGCGAATGTCTCCCATATTCCCTGGTTTCCCGTAGTCTCCCATATAAGACGGCCATCTCCACATACGTAACCTTCTCATTCACGATTGCAACTCTTGGATAGTTCTTCGGACAGCCTCGACAACCTCGACAACCTCTGTCCCATTCCACGACTGTCTTCAGTCGATTGGCAGAAACGTCGTTCTCAACCTCCATGGCCTCCCTAAGAATAGCAAATACCGGTAGCGCCGCGATCTTCGACGAACTCAACTGCAGAGTCGTGCCGACCAGGTGCGTGGCCGACCCGTCGTGCCTGCTGGAGGCGATCAAGGACGTGATGGGCGATACGAAGTATCACATCCAAATCCGCAACAACGCATACAACATCAGCTCGCCGGGGCAGATGGTGGACCTGGTAAGTCTGTTAATCGCTCGCCCCTTCCTCCACCGTTTCTCCCGCCGCGCCGAGTTCTCAGCTGACAAGTCTTCTTCTCTGCCGTCGTCAAGAAAGCAGTTGTCCGCCGCTACTGTACCCTGTACAAAGTAAAGCACAGGAAGAAACGCAGCAAACCCCGCAGGCGGTCGACCCCCCAGATATCCGATGGGGCTTGAAAAGGGCACCTCAACAACACGGGGCCGAAATCAAGGGCTGAACGACGTTGACCACTGGGTCAGCAGGAATCGCTGGTGCTGGCATGGGCGCGGACTCCCCGTGGTTTGTTTGCCTTTATAACCTTTATTGCGACCTCAGCAGTAAGGGTTTGCCGACTGAATGGCATGCAGTCGTATTCACGACGTTCCCTTGATTGCTGTGCAGCGTCACTTGGTGTGGAGGATCCGACGAGTGCCCAAGGAGAAGGGGCAAACCCGTCGAACTCTGCGTCGGCGATGGCACTGCCATCTCAGCCGACATTATGATACCCTCACATAAGATAGCGAACCATGCCAATAACCCAAAGTTTCAAATGCTTTAGCTCCAAACGGGCTTTACGAGCTGATTTGTGTTTCTTTTGATGGCGAAATTGGCCTTCGGTACGACAGATCAATTTCCCTTGGAGGTGCCTGGTTACCTGCCTTCTGGCGAACCGCGAGGTGAATACCCAGTCCCCATAGGCCATGGTTGCACCCCAAGCCTGACCGTGGGCATATACGTCTTTTATTTATACATTTAAGTCGCTCAAGTACACCATTATCATCGTCACGCCGCTCTACTTCGTAAGGTTACCACGCTCTCCGACGCCGCATGCTGGCTGCCATAGTATTCAATACAACTCTTTCGGGACACTGGTCTAGTTTGTAAACAGTAGCGGCTGGAGGCGCCCTCCTATAGGGGCTCCGCCGTGATGTACCAGAGGCGGAATGTCAGGCAGGGCATTCAGCGTCATGAGGTGATACGCGTTGCTCGCCGAGACAAGCAGACAGTCGCAACTAGTAAAGTAAGCGCACACCCACAGCCGCCAGAGCTGCAGCGTGATATCTCGCAGTCAATAATCAATAGCGGCACATTTGCCCCACATCCGACGCCCAGCCTGCCTGTCCAGTAGATGCCCTTTTGGTATGGATGCATCCATTACGTTTCATCAAATCCCTCAGCCGCGAGGGCAGGCTGCGAAGCTACAGTACTCCGTAGGGCTCTGCAGGCTGCGAAACTGCAGGCTGAGGCTCTGGTCCGGGCAGGACGTTGGTCTGCAATGACATGTCGCCTTTTGGGCGTCTTATGCTGGACATGAGTTATACTTATAGCCTGGTCGTTACACCTGATCTGCCCACTATACTCCGCCAGGATTACTCCCGCTGCTTCATCAGGACCTTCAAGGACACGCCCTAGTGAGTAGGTATCAGTATATTACCGGTGCACCCCAGGATGCTCGAGCCTAGTGCCGAATCAGCGGCTGAGGGGGCGTCGGCACGAGCCTCAGCCCCAACGCCCCCTATCGTGATGCTACACGGCCAAGCCCTGCTCTTCCGCACCTTTCCCCCCATTTCTGCGCAGAGTGTCGACAGTGAGGGGTCGAGCGCCCTGAAGACGTCACCCGACGTCGACGAGGTGTACGGGAGCCTTGCCTCTTTGCTGCGGAAATACGGCATCAGCCCTGCTGACGACAATGAAAAGGACTTCTGGTCGTACCCGCTTCTCCGCCGCATCATGACGGCGGCGAGGGTGCGGATGGCCCTGGTGAAGGAGTGCACCGGGGTGGACCCGAGCCTCGTAGATTCCTATTGCGCCAACATCGTGCCGGCTGCTGAGCATGACGGCATCCCTCCGTACGACGCTGCCCGATGGTATTCAGCGGCTCAGGGAGACGCGGGCGACAGGGCCCGGCAGGGAGGGTACATTCGGATCTTTGCGATCCTCCTCCTGCAGAATAAGGGGGAACTTATCCAAGCATTCGTCCAACAGGGCATCTGCGACGACGACCTGCCGCTGCCCGCAGCCGTCGCCCCGAAGAAAGAGGGCCTGTCGCTGGCAAAGCCGATAAAGCCGACGCCATGTCCTTGGAAGTGGTTTGAACCCTTCGAGGCCGAGTACTTCCTGGAAAGGCAGTGGCTTTTCCTTCCTCCGTATTTCTCCAGGATTGACGACGCCGTGGCGCACTATGACCTGCCAGCCAAGGCGGTGCTCCCCTGGGTGGAGATACAGGGCCTCGATCGGACAGACGCGACCTGGATGGGGAGGGAAGAGGGCGGCTATAGTACCGTCAAACGGGTGAGGATCGACCCCGACTGCCACAACCTCCATAAAGTCCACGAGCCAATGGGATCCGTAAGTTTCTTTTTTGTTTGTTTAAGGGGCGGGAGACGGTGGAGGGTTATTAAGTTAAGGGGCTCCTAGGATAACATCTTGTCATTCCCCTTAACGCGTGGTTGATAAGGCTGAAAAAAAACTACCAATAATTACTAATTAGTAGTTAAACCGAAATCAGATTTCAGGTCCGGACCAATTCTTTGCAGTCAAGTCGCTCCGTGAGAAGAACCTTACGCAGTTCAGCCACGAAGTCGAGATGCTGAAGCGGTTTAGCGGGCACCAGCACCGTCACTTAGTTACGCTACTGGCGACCTTCACGCACCGTGAGATGTACCACTTCATCTTCCCCGCTGCCCAATGCGACCTCGATAAATTCTGGCAGCGGTCCCGGGTAGCGCCGAGCGCGACCCAGGATTTCATGCTCTGGGTGTCGGCGCAGATACTTGGGCTGACCGAGGCCATACACGTGATCCACGAGCCTGACAGTGGCGGCGACGCGCCAGGGCAGAGGTGCCTGGGGGACGAGCGCAAGTTCGGGCGGCACGGCGACCTCAAACCCGAGAACGTGCTGTGGTTCGCCTCGGCCGTGGGTGGGGACCCGCACGGTCTGCTCGTCATATCCGACTTCGGCATCGCGGCCGTCCACCGCGACGCCAGCAGGTCCAACGTGCCCAACGAGCGCCTGCCGGCCACACCAAGCTACCGCCCACCCGAGTGCGATATCCAGGGCGGCAAGATCACCAGGGCGTTCGACATCTGGACCCTGGGGTGCATCTTCCTCGAGATGGCCTGTTGGCTGCTCGGGGGCAACGAGAGGAGGGAAGACTTCAAGAAGAAGAGGACTACGCTGTACCTTGCGACCTCCTTCAACGACATCTTTTTCGACATACAGGTGAAAGAGGAGCGGAAAGAAATCGGTGAAGGAAATAATTATAACACCGTGTTTCTTGTCAAGGAGAGCGTTTTACAGGTTTGTCATCGTGGTTTTCTTCTCCGACACGCAGACATAAACACACACACAAGCCCTTAAAAAGCACTAGACATATAAACTGGCCATTAACGAACGATATTCGGCCCATCATACAATGTAGTACATGGAGGACCTTCACCGCGACAAGAACTGCACCATGTACCTGCACGAATTGCTGGAGCTGGTTCACAACGAGATGCTGCTCGTCATGTCACCGAGGCGGCAACGGATCAGGTCGGGGGCGCTCCTCAGCAGGGTGCAGTGCATGCACGCCAAGGCAAAGCGCGACGCCGACTACCATCTACAGCCAGCACCATGGGCTCCTGGCCGCGCGATCGCCAGGCAGCCCGCCGTCGAGACGGAACTGATCGCGAGGGCCCAACAGGCCCTTGCCGGGCAGGCGGAGCTGCGGGGGCTGCTGGCCATGCACGCCAGCGGCGCCACCGAGACGATGACCGCGCTGCAATTCAACGAGGTTCAGGGAGACTAGGTAATAATGGACTCAGATGCTCTTGGGGTGACCCCACGAAGTGTCGGGAAATAAATCACGAAATCACGTGACTCTACCGTCTAGTAGTCCCCCGCCAATCAGCTTCATTCGCTGTACAGAACGTTGTGCCCGTATCCCAACTGATAATGTAAATTAGTTATGTTGCTAAGCGTTGTTATTATTATCAGATGTGGGAGTTGTATCTACCTAATTAATAGACCCGTACGCCATACTATATAATGTTCTATTCTCTCCTAGGTATGATCTTCTGTTCTGTATCCTCCTAAGTACCTAGTGTGCTATCTCCTCTCCTCACTTCTCTTCCAGGCACTTCCTTGGGCATCCTCCTAGGCATCATACTGGGTCCTGTTCCCCCGTTGAGTCGCTTAATGAGGCCTCAAAGTTCCTGGTAGAGCTCGATGTTGGCAGTCTTCTTGAGGATTTCAAGCTCGGCCTACTCATGAAGAAGAAAAAAGATTAGAAGAAAAAAAACGATATAACTATCCAATCGTGGCTGCTGATTCCCGTCGGTGCCTTAACACATACAGGTTTCAGCCCGCGGGGAAGGATGCACTGGTAATGGCCGCGTGCCCACTATAAGAGATCGGTGATTTAGCGAGCCGCCAAGGCAACCGTGAAATGATGCCTGACCATACCTAGTACTGTGCAGTCTCGACGCGGGCAAAAAGAAAAGGGTCATACTGGACATCGGCCCTATTAAATTGGGTGAAAAATTCAGTGGGCCGATCTCCCCCATGACCCTTGTCTCTTTGTGTCGAGATTGTACAGTAGAGCCCTCGGGGAGTTGCAGGGTGTTGCTGTGCAACCTACAGTAACTTCGAATTGCCCGACGCCGAACAGTGCCTTAAGGAAGGAAATCAGGGGAACTTCGTCGACGTATCGGGCCCGAATACTGACCGTTTTTTTCGGGCGATACTTCTTAGGCATCGTTGTGGGGGTGCTGTGGGGTGGTGGTGGCTGCCTGGTTACCGACGGAGCTTTCAAGGTTTATGCCTGAGCGGAGAATTAGGGCGCTTAGGCTTGGTGATTTACCTAGGTTTGTGACCGTCGTCTCGTTATATACCTACCGACTGGTACTATCAAAAGTGTTTGCTCACCGCCTAATCTGGTGAAGTAACTTGTATACAGTACTGCAGAGTTACTCGTACATGATTCTCTCGCTAACTGATAGCGCTCAATCTCGCTAATCGGTCAACTTGATTAGGGGATCTGAGCCCCTGATGAGCCCTATGTAACCACCGAAAGAATAACGGTTCTGAGAGCAGTAGGGAGAAGATTTCGTACTGTGATCTATTGGTCTAAATCCAAAGCGGTGACTACGGAGGACGTGTTGCCTAAACAGCCTAGGGGACAGCCTAGGGGACAGCCCAGGGGACAGCCCAGGGGACAGCCCAGGGGACAGCCTGGGGGACAGCCTGGGGAAGTACCTACTTACTGCGGTATGTGTCAGACAGCTGGTGGCACCGTATTCAATCAATTGGGCAGCATCATTAAGCGTGAATTTCCTCTGATCTCTCTCTCTTCTCCGATCCCCCTCCGCCACCGCAATTGGGTCCGAAAACTCTGGCCTCCCAGGGGCACCGACCTCTGGCCCGTACACGGTCACGTGTCCTTCCATGTGATTTACCATGACTTCCAGGAACCCCCTCTCAATCGACAGTATGTAATACCTTGGCATAGCCCCTCCTTGCCTGTATATCGATTGCCATGATAAATCTCGATTAGTGTGCAGAAATGGATTGGGCGCGCGACAACCTCGGCCTGAACGAGGATGACCTGGCCAACGTGTTCAAGTACGCGCCGAGAGAGAGCACTGTCATTCAGATGCTACGCAGCAAACAGGTATCAGACTCAGCATTCGCCTTGACGAGCAGACCTCCCGCTTGATATTTGCGATCAATCTTGCCTTGAGGCTGACAGATGGGTAACAATCCAAAAGTACGAGCTCGAGATCTCGTCGGTGCACAGCGAAGAAGAATGGAGCCACTGGCTTGGAAAGGTCAGTACCGGCACGCCCGTCTCCAATCTGTATTTCGTTCTTCGAGGTTTTCCGAGTGGCCGCCATTGCTTACATCCCTGAGGAGGTTAGGAGGTGCCACCCATCGACGGCAGTGAGTCGGGGCTCGTCCTTCTGTAAGCCTGAAGGTTTCCCCCCGAAGATGACCCGCTGCCATAAATTCCGCCGCGATTCACCTACTGACCTTCCCTGACGGTCTGTCTTCTCTCTGTCTGCGCCAGCTTGGCGAAGCGCACGGGTGACCCCCCGATCCCGAGCATTAGCAAGGTCTCGTCGGACGAGTGGGCCAGGTTCGTCCGCGGGCAGGTACCACCCGAGAAGGGCGCCTGGATGACGAGGGCGAAAACCTTCTCCGCGCTGGGGGGGAAGAAGATCTTGGAGGAGTCCGCGCCGGCGACGGCGACGGCGGCCGGCGATGAGAAGGGGATTGTGAGCGCCGTCGGTATTGCTGCTGCCACCGTGGGAGGTGGCCGCCGTAGTGTTAGGACGCTGCCCTTCTCCGCAGAGAACTTCAGGCGCATCACGAACTGCTTCCACACCCACGGGTCGATTGCCCGCGTCGTCAGCCGGACCGACGTGCCCACATTCTCGGCTGAACAGGTCGAGATGAGCGAAAAGCCAGCCTACGGTCTGAGTGCCCTTCCCGCGTCTACCCCAACTACTGCTGACATGGGAAGCCTTCACTCTACTTGCTAGTATACAACTGTCGATCCTCTAACGCGTGGGGCCTGGACCTGGCCCTGTCGTTGACGTACTTCCCAGGGTGTGGACTCACCTTCGCCATCCTGTACGGGTGTTACTTCTCCGCGGCGGAGGCCGTCGTAAGGCGGCTCTCACGCGTGGCCGGCGGGCCCGAGGCCGCGCACCCCCTCCTAGTGCCCGGCGTGTTCGCGGAGCTGGAGCGGGTGCGCCACAGGGAGCTCGTCCAGTCGACTATCGCCACGGTTGAGACCAAGATCTTCGAGCTCGATGTGCTCCAGCAGTCGGAGGGTCTGGGCGGGCCTCGCGGCGAGGAGGCCGAGCGGCGCAACATCGCCAAGCGCAACGTCTGGCTTGACACCACCTACCTACGCAACGGGCTCGTCAGCTGGAACATACAGCTGGGCAAGATGGCGCAGCACGCGGAGGAACTTGCCGAGGAGGTATCGTCTCCAGTTTCCTCGCCGCGGCTTGCCCGCCGCCACCACGAGGCTGACGGGATGTCGTCGGGGTCGAGAAGCCCAGGGATGGACACCACGATTTTGGAAGAGCCCCAGGATCCGGGGTTGGACCGCCGCGGCAGAGGCGGTGCTGACGTCGGCACCAAGATTCGGGGCCGCATTAATGCCATCAGGGACGAGTATGAGGACTGGACGCGAGACTGCACCATGCGAGTGGACGGGATGGCCATGGCGACACAATGGGTAGGTTCCAAACCACATCCCTTAAAATCCCTAGGCCCCTCCCCTCTAGAGGCCAGTGCAGTGACATACAACGGGGGTCCTGCCTTGGGCATCTTGAGGTGCTCACACCGCTCTACTCGCAGGCTCAAGGAGAGACGACCGTCGAGATCGCCTTAGCTACTAAACGAGACTCTAAGCACATGCGCTCCATCGCAATGCTCACTATGGTCTTCCTCCCGGGCACGTTTTTAGCAGTGAGTTCTGCCCCTCCTCCTCCACTACTCCCTCCTCCACTACTCCCTAGGCACGCCCTGGCAACTATTTGTCGGTGAACCGACAACTCAACCCCAAATTGTTCCCTTCCGCTCACTCCCCGGTTACGACAGAGTGTCTTCAGCATGACCTTCTTCAACTGGTTCTCCGACGACGGGGGCGGCGCGTCCGTGTCAAGCTACATATGGATTTACGTGCTCATAACAGTAGCCATCACCCTACTCACTGTCGGGCTGTGGTACTTCTTCGTCATCTACCGGCCATCGAGGAGTCAGAAATGGGATGACGATGACGAGGAGTGATGGCAACTGCGGACTCTAGTGGTGGTGGTGGTGGTGGTGGAGAAGGCGGCGGCCCGCGGGCGGGGATAAGACTGGTCACGGAATGTGCCATATACCACCATTTTCTTCTCGAAGCTATTTACGATGTATCTCTTTTTACTAATGCCCCTACAGAGAGCACGCACAAGCTAAATACCGACTCGTGTTAGGATATATAGGTATCGAGTCACAACGGGAAGTCTTATTACAGTGACGTGAGCAGGAGCTTGTTCGCGTCTCCCTTTCATATCCATCCGGGTTGCTCCACATAGCACAGTAAGAGCACGATCGGTCTCTCTGCGTTGAGCAGCCTCTGCCCGTTGGCAAATTTGCGCTTCAGACCCCTGGCTCCTCCGGCTTCTTCAGTCCAATCTAGAATTACCCACCCCGCCCACGCCGGCGCCGTCTGGGTGGGGTAACCATCGCATGCTGCCCCAGGACTCCACGTCCTGCCTCTCAGGCTGCCTCGTCCAGCTGTCAAGGAGCTTGTCCGTCCCGATCGTCAACCATGATAGCAGGAGGATTTTGTCCAGTACCCGATTCCTCCCAGAGTGCGTCTTCCAATAAATTTGCCCCGTTGATACAAGCCTCGACACGGCGGCACTCGCCACGAAGATCCTCAATGGTGTATTGCCATTTATGGTAAATGTCTTCGTTTTCGGGCGCTGTCGCCGGTTCTTGCCTCCCTCAACACGGGGCCTATGAAGAAAGTCAAGGGACAGCCGCATGGTGAGGAAGAGAAGAGCAAGTTCGAGAAGGGGCTCCGGCGGCACTGGCGCCATAGGCAAGCCATGCTGGGTGGGCGTGGCGAAGAGATACCAGCCTGCTTGCGCTGTACCAAGGCGGGGCGCAAGTGTGGCTATGGCAGCATTGCCTAAGGCGAGTTCGCGCGCGTGTACCAGACCATCGATGACGATATCGACAGCACCGAGGCCGAGCAACGCTTCTCCCACAGCTTCCGCTGCGCCACCGCCGACGGCTTAACCGCGTATGGCTCCAACTTTAACAACTTCTAGAGCCATGTCACGCCGCGGCTGGGACACCGCGACCACGCCGTCAAACACGCCGTCGTCGCCCTGGGCTCCACTTATCAGCCATGCCAGCAGTCTCCCAACGTGAACTGGAGCGGCCGTGGCGGCGGCGAGGGAGGGACCCCCCATCAGTCGCACTGTACAACATTACTTCTGAAAGCCTACACCCAGCCTCCAGCGCGGTCTATCAGCAGCTCCTGACCCCGCGTTGCGAGGCCCAAGCAGGAGATATCCAGCGCTGCACACGAACGCATCACCGTGTTGCTGCCGGGCGCGTCCGTGCGCCAGTTGCGGATGGCCAAGCCCAGCAGCTTCACCCGCTCCCCGCACGGGACGGCGGTGGCGGAGTTGTATTAGCCCGTCCGGTTGACCGGGCTGTCGGCGTTGATCTCCTGTCAGGCGTCCGGGCAGTGCTCGAGGCCGGTCGCCTCGAAGGTGAGACGCTCCTCCGCCGCACCGAGGGATGCCGAGACCTTCCTGCCGCTGCCCAGGACCGTCAGGAGGTCGAAGGGACGATGAGAGATTGTGGGAGAAACACTGCGCGATAGGAGACAGTGATGCTAAAACTCGAAAGGAGTGAAGGAAGCCCTCTAGCGAGGCTTAAGTAAAGTGATGTGAGGAGCCAAGCAGATAGCAGCAAGTTCGACAGAAATGTCTATTGAGCCTGGCAGAAACCCGTTCTTGACCTTCCCGTTGCCACTAGAGAGTCTTGCTGAGGTTGTATCTCTCTGCTCTCGACAAGATAGACTGCCCGCCATATATATATATCAGACACTTCTTTACATTTACATGATTCGCCTATTATTCCTTACCCCCGTCCCGGAGAGAGCAGTGAGTAGATGTGCTCACCCATCCTCCAGGCGGTTCCATTGATTCATCTTCGTGGCAACCGAGAGAGTGTACGCCACTCCATTCCTCACGATGGTGCCTGTGAGGGTCCTCTGAAGGTCCTACTGTGAGTGGAATGGAATGCTAGAGGAAAAGCAGGACGAAGGGATAAAGAGCATACAGCACCGACGATTCTCTGGTGGCCGGGTTCTGAACCCCATCAGAAGGCCTTGACGCCATGTATGCGCCCCGGGCGAGCCGCCAATCTGCGGCCAGCATTCTGTTATGTGATAGATTGACCGGTCTCGTGGAGTCTGTCTGACGATGGGCCACCATTATGGATGTTGACTCTCAGGTCTCAGTGTTGGTCCCATTAGGACACTCAGTGGGTTGCCTCTCGGGCTCTTAGCCCCCCACCCCCCAAGATCGCCCGGATCGGACCATCCTACGCGCCCGTATGGCAGACTATCTCCAAAAAGGAGGGGATCCCTTCCCACGAGGTGATTGCGAACGATGAGCTCGCCGCGTCCTGAGAATGTGCCTACAGGTTAGCCGCCTGGAATTGGCCATGGACCTGCCGGAAGGTGGGAAAGACTGGCCCACAATCCAGGCAGCACATAAAGGAACCGCAGGATAAAGGTCCCGTACGTAGCATCGTAATAGTGTGATAACCTGTCACCGATTCCAATACTTCATGGTTGCCGGCCTTCTGATATCCCAACGCCCTTTAATACAATTCCCACAAATCTTACCAACTCATCTGAGGCGTCCATACTCACCATGTCTGGACTCTTTCGCGTCGGCCAAGTGCTCAAAAGTAACACCGGTCAATACGTGATCTCTAAGCAGTTGCGGGAGACTGTGTGGCTGGCCAAGTCGGTCCACCCATCCATACCTGTCGCTTGAGAGGCTCGATTGCTGACATATTCAAAAATGACAGAAGCCATTTGGAAGAACTTGTTGTGGTCAAGAGCGTTCGCAATCATCCAAGAGTGGCCAACGAACGTGATGTTCTCAAGCGATTCATGGGACGGTCCCCATACATCAGACCTTTATTGGATGAAATTGTGGAGCCGGCTGAGCCGATCACGATTGTGCTTCGGCACCTTGACAGCACTCTACTGAGGGCTTCTATCGAAAAGACTCTGACTCGGAATGAGTTGAAGTACGTCTCAAGGAGGATCCTTGAGGCACTGCATGTCATGCACCGAGAGGGCTTCGTGCATGCAGGTGAGTACACCCCTCAAACGTCTCTATGCAAGCCCCCTGCTCATGTTGTGCAGATATCAAGCTGGATAATGTCATGGTCAACTGCGGATCTAATGATGGCGAAAATCGGTTCACCGATGTGCAGCTCGCGGACTTTGGAGGCTCCTACCCGGAGGACCATAAGTATGCGCGCGAGGGGACTCCGATCGGGGCAGCAGTCTGGCGGAGCCCAGAGTCTCTATTCAAGCGGCCTTGGGATACAAAGACGGACGTCTGGTCGTTTGGCACTCTAGTAAGCTACGTGGAACCTTCGCGGGGCGAACCGCCGTTGATTTCGCTAACTTGGCGTAACAATCATGCAGCTCATCAGCCTCATCTATGGAGGGGACTTCAACATATTTGACCCCCCAGGGATGCCCTTCAAATTTGGGGACCCAGAATACGAATTCCAGGTCCTGAAGCGGCAGTTCCAGTTCTTCGGACCCCCGCCCGCAAAGTACGGGCAAATCGCAGATGAAAAGACCGTCGACTTGATCATCTCGATAATGGAGAGTCTGCGACAGGATATGAAGCCCTTCCACCTCATCACCGAGAGGGAGATATGCAAGGCGGATAAGCAGTTCATCGGGTGGTTTATGAAGCTCGACCCTCGGGACAGGCCCACCGCGGAGGAGATTCTTGCGCACGAGTGGTGGGGGAAACAGGAAGATGACCAGTGTCGTGCGTAATAAGGCCTGGGCTGATGTGGGAACTTATAAACTGGAGAGCATGCCGGTGACAGAGTGCAGGCTGTGCAGCTCATGCCGACGCGAACGATGGCGGCAACTCGAAGCCGCGCCGGACGAGACGGTCGGCGACGTCCTTGACGTAGCGGGTGAAGAGCCCTGCTGTCTCCCTTTTGCCCTGCTGGTATCGGGGGAACTCTCGCCGCTGCTTCCACTACTTCCACTGTTTTGTAAAGACTGGACCTCTCAATCGTCCGTGTGATCCTGCCAGAAGGACAAGATGCCGCGATGCTCGCCCGGCGCGTAGATAACGCTCCGAAGCAGTTAAAGCGAGTGCGAGGCCCCCCGCGCCCCCCCGTCGTCAAAGACGAGAGCGTTGTAGGCGTCGGTCTCCGCGCGCACGACTTCCCAGTCTGGCTGGAGGCCGTATCATCTTCACTATCGGACATAAACTGCTCAAGGGTGTTTGGCTTGTACGACGATTGCGTCACACGGTCGGCAAAGCCATCAGAAGCAGGTAGCCGAAAAGCCGTTTGCAATCAGGACCAGGTAAGCGAAAAGCAACCGCTTCCAAATATGTCGCGACACATATACGACACTTATTGTATGAGAGGCGGGCAACGGGCGCCTGGACGCCGAGGGAATAGACGACCAACCTGCGCCCATCCACCTCCTGGCGGCGGTAGCCGAATCCTACGACTATGGCAGCGGCCGCATAGCGTTGATGGACTTCGGGGAAGGACGAGGTGATGCTGGTTGTGGATATATGGTTTGGCGTACGTCCGGTCGGAGGGGGTGATCGAAGCTGATTCAGCGGGGGTGACAAGCATGGGCTAGAGCGGCGATGCTGACTACCTCATTTGGGACGTCAATCGTATAAAAAGAGTTTCGTGGGTAGGTGACTAGGGAGATAGGCAGGTACCTAACCTAGGAGGGAGTAGGTATCCACCTGTATCGTCAAGCGCCTGTCAAGCTTCTCTGAAGCCGAACATCAAATGCCGCACGCTGGACCGAGTTGTCCGAAGTGCGCTTGACAGGGTCACAAGCTGGTGGGAAGAAGGACTTACCCGACATCAAACATGCCTTCCACAAATTGTCTTCCCTCCTCATCAGGCTGAAGTCCCCTCCCTAGAGGACCCGAGGACCCCACTTGCCGAGTGATGTTGTGAAGATTGAAGGGGACTTTATCATACATGTACTACGTAGTAAATGGTGTACACCTTCTCTACCCAGATAGAGAGGTAGTTGGACGAGTCATCAAGTAGCCATTGCCCCTCTTCTGTCTTCGCCTTGCCCTGGTTCGCCAATTATGTATTGCATGTGCCAGCCCTGTCGATTCGTATAGCTTCAGTCAACCTATATACCAGAAAGGAAAGGGCACCGAACGGTACCTCCTACACGAGGTAACAAGCCCAGTCCAAGAAACAACACATCGAGAACCGCCAGGACCGATAGACACACACCTAGTACCTACCCACAAATGGCCGCCCCGGACGCATCGCCACCCCCGCTGGCTCCCGGAAGAGACATGGATGCTCTTCCACCTCCCCCGCTCCCGGTCCTGCCCCCACTCTCCACGGTCCTTCCGCCAATAATCCTAGGCACGGCGACCTTCAACCACCAGTACCACCCAGACCCGGGGCGGATGCCAGCGCGCGACATCGTGCGCCGCGCCTTCGAGCTAGGCATCCGCGCCTTCGACACCTCGCCCTACTACGGCCCGGCCGAGACCCTCTTGGGCGACTCGATCGCGGCGGCGACGGGGGCGGCGGCAGACGGGGACGACGGGGACCGTGACTCCTCGAAAAGGCAGCCGCCGCGCCACCCGCGCTCCTCGTACCTCCTGATCACCAAGGCCGGGCGCGTCGGCCCTGCGCACTTCGACTACAGCCCGGAGGCGGTGACCTCGTCGGTCGAGCGTTCCCTGGCCAGGCTGCGCACGACCTACCTGGACCTGGTGTACCTGCACGACGTCGAGTTCGTCGCGGCGGCCGAGGTGTTCGCCGCCCTGGCCGCCCTGCGCCGGCTCCAGTCCTCCGGCCGCGTCCGCTACGTCGGGATAAGCGGCTACCCGGTGCCGCGCCTGCTCGCCCTCGCTGAGGCGGCGGCTGCGGCTGCGGCTGCGGCGGACACCTCGTCCCATCAGCAGCAGCAGCAGCAGCAGCAGGGCCTGGACGCGGTCCTGAGCTACGGCCACTGCACGGTGCAGAACACGGCCCTCGCCGACCCCGCCACGCTGGCCGCCTTCCGCGCCGCCGGCGTCGACGTGGTCCTCAACGCCAGCATCCTGGGCATGGGCCTGCTCACCCCGGCCATCTCGGTCGGCCCCCAGGAGTCGTGGCACCCGGCGCCCGAGGGCCTCAGACGCGCCTGCGTCCGCCTGAGGGGCGCGTGCGGCGAGGGCGGCGTCGGGGGGCGGCTCGAGGGGGTCGCCATACGGTTCGCGCTCCGGGAGTGGGCGCGGGTCGCCGCCGAGGCCGGGCTGGGTGTGGCGACCGCCGGCCGCGGCGGCAAGGGGCGGAGCGTGGTCGGCGCCACCGTCATCGGGGTCACGAGCGTCGCCGAGCTGGAGGAGACGATGGAGGCCTGGCGCGAGGTGGTGGGTGACCTGGGGCTCGAGCTGGCCACAGCCCCCGAGTCCTCTGAGCCGATCGGTCTTGTCACCGCCGCCGCTGCTGCTGATGGCTGCAATGGCGTCGGCGGTGGCAACGGGCACGGCCATGGAAGCGGCAACGGGAGCAGGAACGGTGACGGGAACGATAGTAGAACGTCGACCTCCACGTCTCGCCTCGATGTGGATTCTTTCGTGCGGGACGTCCTATGGCCGATCCTGGGCGATTGGAAGGACTACAGCTGGGACAGTCCACCGGCGGGGTGGTTCGATCGGGTAAAGGAGAGTAAGAGCATCTGATGGTCCCAGGCTGATCCTATTTCTTGCATTTCCTGCTCGTGTTCCGGTATTATCTCCACGTTTTTCTACGCATCAAGCTGGAATTTTGGCATATTGTCTTTAAGAGGTTAAACGGCATCTATACATAGACATGAGGCATGAGAGCCTACAAACTGGTCTCTTCTCCTCGGGTTAGACCCTCATAATAAATCGATCTTTCCAGGTACGGTTGGTTCGCCCGTAGTCCTTCCGTGCCACCTAATTCGCCTTCAGACCATCACTACCTACCTACCAACACCAGTATATTTACCAGCCGCGAGTATCATCTTGTACGTGCCCCATAACTGATTATCTTCAAATTTGATTGTACTATGATGATTCAGTTCCTGACGCTGTGTGATGCGTAAGAAGGGAGGAGGGGTACAAGAAGGAAATACAAACGCCGTCCGGTATCCCGCTACCATAGCCCAGCAGCACAGGGATGATAGGATTGAATGAAGTAATAAATAAATAGAAGGGGGAGCGCGAGTGTAAAGGAGAATGAGTCAAGGAAAGCCTGATCGGTAAGGGAAGAAGCCATCAAATGCCAGCCCAACCTATGCGCACCATCCGATGACACCACGTCCAGCCGTCCAGATGAAGTAAAAAAACAAAGTGATCAGTAACCGTCTTGATGTAAGAAGAGAAGGGGATGTATAGAAATGAAACAGAGATGATGGAAAGCAGACAGAGAGGTAAGAAGAGGAGAGAAGGAGAAGAGGTGTGAAACGGAGGGAGGCGAGGATGGGTTCTACTCTAAACAGCTTGTCGCGAAATCCGTACTTTTACACCTGTGCTCCATGGGCTCTCGCGGTTTTCAGTCCTTGTACGCAGGTAGCCAACCACCTAAACGGGATGGGCAAGGGTCAGGCAGGGGATAGTAATGCCCCCATTCTGGCCGGCGCCGCCAGGTCCACGCGCACGCGGACACGCACGCACTCCTCCGCGGTACCACCCCATTTCAACCGACAGACTCCCTCGGCGTCGCATGCTCGACCATGGTCTGGTGGAACCCGAGCTGCTTCGAGTCCTCGATGCCGTCATCGTCCGTCAGGCCTGGTGTACCGGGTGTGATCATCAGCTCGGGCGTGGTCCTCGGCGCCAGGACTGTGCTGCTCTTCGTGGCGCCGGGGTTGCCCTCCTCGCCGCCATCCCGATCCTCAACGTGCGGCCTTCCCTCAGGGTCGGCACCGGCACCGTCCCTGCCCGCCTCGGGGGCAGCAGCACCACCGCCGGCAGCCTTCGCAGCTAGGGCATCCCTGCCGATAGCAGAGAGCCTCCGCCCCGCGTTCTCCCCTTCGAGCTGCACGCCCACCATCTGGGCGAGGCTGTTGAAGTTGAACATGGGTTCCGTGCTCGCGCTAGGGTCCTTGTCGTCCGCCCTGCTCCCGCCCCCGCCCCCGCCGTCCTCGCTGTCGTTGGCGCTGCCTCGGCTGCCCAGGCTGAGCCCGCTGGCCCGTGGGTCGTGCAGGTGCGACTGGCCGGGGTAGCTCCCCGCAGGGGTGTCCGAGAGCGACGCCGTGGTCACCGACGAGGCGCTGCTCATCTGCCGCAGGTGCGACGGCCCCGCGGGTCGGTGCGACGGCGAGGGGATGGGCTGCGCGCCTGTAGTGGGGTAGCCCGAATGCTGGTCAGTGGCGCCGCCGCCACCGCTGTTGGTGTTGGTGTTGGTGTTGGTGTTGGTGTTGGTGTTGGTGTTGGTGTTGGTGTTGGTGTTGGAGTTGCTGCTGCTGCTCCAGCCGGTTGCCGTGGACTCCTGGCCGCTCGGAGACCTATCCACGCCTTTCCCCTTGTCNTCCTGGCCGCTCGGAGACCTATCCACGCCTTTCCCCTTGTCGGGGGCTGTCGCGGCGTTGTTGTTGTGACCAGCCGCATTCGCAACCATGGCACTGGCCCCGCCCACACTGGCAGCCATGGCGCTCGCGACACTGGCCTCGACCCTGAGGTTGGATGCCGCGCTGTTTCCCCGCCTGCGCCCGAGCCCCAGGCCGGGCAGGCTCAACGCGCTACCACTGGCCGAGCTGTGCCCGCTGCCCCCTCCTCCTCCCACCCCGAGTCCGTAAGGCCCCGAACTGGAGCCCTTGGCCGCTGCCTTGGCTGCTTTCCTCTCCTCCTTCTCCTTGCGCTTAGCTTCCTTCCTCTCCTCCTTTTCAGCCTTCCTCTTGCGCTCCTCCTCCGCCGCGAGCGACAGCCGCACCGCCTCGGCGAACATCATCTCCTCGAGGTCCTCCATCCGGCTCCTCCGAGCCCCGGCGGCGGCGGCGGCGGCGATGGCCGCGGGGGAACCCGCTCCTCCAAGCGCACCGCCCGGAGACTCGGCGCCGCCGGGGCTATATCCACCGTGCAGCGCCACGGAGGAGGAGCCGGGCGTGCGGCCGCCATCGCTGCCGACGCCGCGCATCGCCGAGGCGGCAACGCCGGCAGAGGCGGCGGCGACGGCCGAGGCCCCGAGCCCCGGCCCGGACCCGCCGCCCGTGTTCCGCCTGCTGAAGCGCCCGACCCGCAAGGGCCTGGCCTCGGCGTTGCTCATCAGGAAGGCGGCCGTGTGCAGCGCCGTGGCGGCGGCGGCGCGGCGGGCGACGTGCGCCCTCTGCCCCGCCAGCTTGGTGGCCCAGTCCGGGCGCACGCGGTCCGTCGTGATCACGTTGGGCGCGTTGGCCGACAGGGATTGCGTCCTCCTCCGCTGCGTGTTGCCCGCCAGGCCCGAGGCCGGCGAGGTCACCGATGTCGGCGACGACAGGGCCGTCGAGTTGAGCGAGCTGCTCGATGACATGGCCGTGCCCAGCTGGGCGCCCACGCCCAGCGAGGAGGAGCCGCCGGCCGAGTAGGCCAGGCCCCTGCGGAACGGAGGCGGCTCGTACGTCACCCCCAGCTCGGCCTGCTGGCAGTAAGGGCAGCAGGCCGGCTCCGAGATGAGCAGCCCAGCCTGCTCCTCCGGGTTCGCCGCGCCCCCCGGGTTCTGTTCGCCGTTGTCGCCGTGGCCCTCCGGGTAGTGCGGGTCCGCGCGCTTGATCTGGACGAAGCACTCGCTGCAGATGGGCTGGTCGCAGCACCGCGTGTGGTTGAGGTAGGGCGGGTAGTAGAGGAAGCAGATCGGGCACTCGGCCGCGTCCTTGTACAGAAAAACCTCGAGCGCCTGGCCGTTGACGAACGGATCGTGCGGCAGCTTTATCTCCCGAGGGGCTATGTCGGTCGTGGAGCCGTTGCGTGAGCCCAGGCTCAGGGCCGCCGCCAGCGCCTTGGGTCGGTGCTTGAACGGGGAGCTGTTCCTGGTGGCGGACGAGCCGGCGGTTGCGGTGGCCGTGATGGGGGAAGGGATGGTTGAGCCGAGACCCGTCCCGCTCTTGTCCGAGGCTGCCGACTGCGTCCTATCGCCAATGGGCACCGTTAGGCTGTTCAGGTTGTGTGATGACGTTGCGGGGGAATCTGCCGACATGGGCCTGGGAACCAAATCTTCGGGGGGAGTTTCGTTGGCGGCAGGGAGGGGGAGGCCGCGGGCGACGGCGATGATCTGGTGCTCTGCCCATGTTTCGGAGAAGTCGTTCAGGCCTCGCCAGAAGGGCGCAAGTTTCCGCTCGATCTAGTCGAAACATCGCCAAAGAGAAAGGAAAGGAGGGTTAGCCACAGATATCACGTCTCCATAGGGAACGGAGGAAACGGAGGGAGGGAACGGGGGCAGGGAAGGATGGAGGTTGATTGCGCCCATTGGCTTTGCAGTGCCCGCTGTTCCGCGTCCGTACCTGGAGTTGCCGAACGGTTGGCTTGCTGAAGTCCTCCGACCCAACGTACGTCCCCAACGTGACGAGATACCCTCCATCAACATGCTCCTCTTTTAGACTCCTCTCCCTCTCTATCAGCCGATTCTGTCGTTCTCGCTCGAGTCTCCGAGCCTCCCGCTCCTGCTTGGTTTCCCGGCGCTCGTAAGGCGGTTGTGTGGATGATGTGGCGGCGTGCGCCGATATTCCGAGGATGCTCCCCAGATCGGAGCGGCTGGCCCGGTTTCTTGGTCTCGACGGGTCCTGCTGGTGCGCTTGTTGGGTAGCAGCGGGCACATGTGATGGCCGGCTTGTGGCGCGGGGCGAGGTGGGATCGCGGGCCTCCTTCGTACTTTGATTACCCATCGTGAAGGATGACGATGGTCACTGCATTGAGATAGATATACTTGGTGCTGATACTCCTGTCGAGCGAACAGCTTCAAAGATGTCTGGGTGTTGCTTGGTGTCCAAGGTTGGATGTTGCGTGGGAACGACGCTGGATGGCTTGAATGGGTCAAAGCCGGCTCCAAATCGGACCCTGTTTCCAATAACCTGACCGGCCTGTCAAGCCTGTTTACTTGATAGGAAGATTGACAGGCAGCCTGACGTCGACGTCGCCGGAAGGGGTGTTGCCGTGTGGACGCAAGTATCCGTACTATCCTGCCAGGCCTGATTGCTGGCTGGCTGGAGCGGCGAGCCGAGCCAAAGGATGGAGGGGTGTGGGGAATAGAATGGAAGGTGATGTGGTGTTTCAGAGGAACCACCTAGCAACTTCGCAATCAGGATTGACAGAGTTGATCGTTGCCCGTTGCCGTTGGTCGTGGAACGTCGCCGCGAGTTCGATTGGCACAGTTGACAATCAGGCACATCAGGCACATCTGGCAGGCAAGATGGCAGGAACGGAAAGGGAGTGGTCGCAGTTGCAGTTGCAGATGGGCTGACAGAGGTTACCTCGCTGATTAGCTGGATTACTGAGCTCAATGCAATGGAAACAAACATGCATTGTTGTGTGGTGTGGATTGCGGAGTCCAAATGTCCCAATGCCTTCGCCCTGGGTTATTTAGGTCCCAGGCCTGCCTACCTATTCAGTAACGCACCGAGCAGCAGCACTGAGCCGTGAGAACAGAAACTGAACAGGCAGGTTGGTTGACAATCTCGGACGCAGGAGAAGACTGGATAATAAAAGAAAGAAATAGGGATATGACTGTTGCCAATTGCAAGGTGGCGGGAGATATGGCCAGAGGACGAGGTCTGTTGTGGCGTTGGTGGTGGTGATACCTACTAATAGCTGTTGACCACCAGTTGGTAATATGGATGTGGTGCACTGCGTGGACGTGCACGAGGCGGGGAAGCCTGAGCTTGCCTGGCAAGGTTGGCCGTAGGTACTATACGGTTGCTCACTGCTACCTGCCTCAGACAAGCAGCATTTATGCACTTTGCGCTCTCATTCCTTGCTTGATGCTCGACGGTGACTAGTTAGTGAGAAGGTAGCTTCCAACAGACCAGACTCTCTCGATGAAAGACATAAGGAGTCCAATGGAGGTGCCAGAGATTCTAGACTCCAAGTCTGTGGAGAGTTAAGTGCTACTCGGACGACTTGATGATGCTCGCAGTATCCGTCTGGGTGGGGGAGTGGTTTGTGGAGTTATTATGGGATTGGGTTAATATTTTGTGGAGTCCAAGGTTGCAGCATGGGATTGGGAGCACAGGGAAAAAACTCATACCAACCTTTTGGACCTGCGTTTGGAAGTTTAGACCTCAACCTTCTCGTCTGGCCTTTTCTAATAAACTTTGCACTACATTTTGACGGGGCCAAGCCACGAACCCGGCTGGACGAAACCTTCAAGGGACGGGGAGACTCTCTACAAGAGACTATCTACCTAACCTATCTACCCTAGGCACCTTGCACCTAAAGAGTGAGGGCCGCTTGCTAGATCCTTCTATCAGCATGAACCTAGCTGTTTGCCCTGCGTACCCGCCTGCCTGCCTGCCTTTGATAATACCGGTTTGTGCAAACTTGGTTTGCCCCTCGTCGGTCGACGTGTCAATCACACGACAGCAGCAGCTAAAAGCTTTGGAGTAAACGAGGGGAGGGGCTTGGTCATCTTGGGTTGGTCTCTCCAACACGGCATAGAAAGCCCGCCGCCACTGCTTTGTCCACATGTCGGGACAGTTTTGAACAACACAACAACACCCACCGTTAGCTGCTTGGTGGCACCGTACCAAGTGCAAGTTGTGGTCTAGCTGCTCCACCAGGTTCAGGTTGTTTCCAATTTTGGGTACGATTCACAAGACCATGCACGTCAAAGCCGGCACAAGAAAAGGAATTTTGAAGTCGTTTTTCGTGTCCGGATCCCTGTCGGCAGATTCTGGATTCTGGATTCTGGACCTGATGATCAAAAGGGAGTCCTTGCACAGTCGCATAGTCTCACCAGGACAGGCTTAGGCACATTCTCAAGCTCACTGCTGTTCCTTATCGTGCACGTACCGATCAGCTGGACCATCTTTCCCGTCAATCATTGATAACGCAAAGACATGCAACCACGAACTAGACCACATGCACAAATACCGTTCATGGGGGGTCCAGGCACAGCCCGTCGTGGGGGAAAGATGAAAAGGGAGTCTGTCTTTGGGGAGCTCTATCCGTCTCAGGGGTTGCCGAGTCTAGCGATCTTCCCTTACTAACTGACTACTATCAGGAGTGCTTCGTCTTGATAGTGTACCGAGCGCCACACCGCATCGTCACGACGCTCCTTGCTTGGCGGGACAAGGCCTCGAGGACCTGCAGGGTGGCGTTGACGATGGCAGTTTCAAAGGGTCCTTTATTATTGGCAGTGCCAAGCTTCTGCAGCTTCCTCAGCCCTCATTTCGTGAAGGAGGTGTCTTGCTGCTCTGCACGTGATCATGGCTCAGCTGAAGCGGCTGAAACTCCCCTTTCTACATCCTCACTTGACATTTAATGAATTGACTGATCGATCACCAGTGATACCAATTGGGGTTCTAACGAATCGAGTGAAGACGCATATAGACGATCAAGCCAAGACTTGATCGTCGTACCATAAAGGCCTTGCGGATACCTCAGGAACATGGATCCTACACGGGTTCCTCTCCCGGGCTCTCCCCGTGATGATGGCTCCTATCTGGAGGACTTCGTCTACGAACCCCTCCAGGGCGAGTACGCCTTCAGGCTGCTTGATCTCCATCCAGGCTCGCCGTCGGACGAGCTCATGGTCACGCTTGGGCCAGGGCGCGTGGGCAGTTGCCGATTCACCGCAGTCTCGTACTGCTGGGGCAGCAAGGACCGCCCCCGCCGGCTGAAGTGCGGCGTTGCAGTGGCCATCAGGTCCGCCGAGGGCACGATAGAGGGCTTCACCCCGGCAGAGGAGCCGCGCGGGGTGCTGAGCGTGACGGAGAGCGTCGAGGGGCTCCTGCGCAACATCAGGGACGAGGAGCTCTACGTCACCCTCTGGATTGACTCCATCTGCATCAACCAGGCTGACGTTGCGGAGAAGACGGGGCAGGTCAGGATGATGAACCTCATATACAACAACGCCGCCGCCACCATCGTCTACCTCGGCGCCCCCGACGCGGACACGGAGCTGGCCTTCAAGGCCGCGAGGGCCCTGGCGCACATGAAGCATCTCCCGCCGGACGCCCTCCCCAAGCGCCCAGAAGAGAGGCTGGACCTGCTCCCCGAGGATGTCAGGGACGAGATATCGTCCAACCCGGTCATGACCCGACGCGCCTTCCTCGGCCTGATCCGACGCCCCTGGTTCGGGAGGATCTGGGTCGTGCAGGAGCTCATCCTCTCGCAGAGGGCCCTAGTGGTGAGCGGGCCGCACCGCATTCCGTGGCCGACGCTGGCGGACGCCTGCAAGGTGGTGCGCGACGGAAACATGTACGAGCTGGACCCGTCGACCATGAATTGCGACTGGGTGGTGAGCCTCGAGCGGCGCCGGAGCACCCTCCTCGCCTTCAGGAAGCGGAGGAAGCGGCAAGCTGGTGGTGATGACGGTGCTGGTGGTGGTGGCGCTGATAGTGGTGCTGATGGTGGTGACGGTGACACCCGGCAGCTCTCGCAGCGGGAGATGCAGGAGTACGCCCTCGACATGAACCTCGCGCAGCTGCAGATGCGGACCCGCCACTGCGGCGCCACGGACCTGCGCGACAAGGTCTTCGCCCTGCTGAACCTGGCCGTCCCGGGCGCAGGAGGAGAGGGCATCCAGCCGGCCATCGACTACAACCTCTCCGTGGCCGAGGTGTACGTCCAGGCGGCGAGGTACTGGGTTCACAGCCAGCCCGCCCGCCCGCTGCAGTTCCTCAGCTGCGTCGACGGCCACCGCGAGCCAGCTGGCGGCGGCGGCGGCGACGACGGCGACGACGACGGCAAAGCCCGGCTTCCTTCGTGGGTCCCCGACTGGCGGGACGGCCTGCGTGGGGGCATGCTCGGCCACGTCAGGGTCCCGAACGGCAAGGGGGCGGCCATGCAGGCGCGCCCCGTCGTTCGGTTCCCCGAGATACCGAGGCCCTTCTCCCTGCCCCTGCACCTCTCCGTGCGCGGCTTCCCCCTGACGATGGAGATCCAAGAGGTCGAGAAGATCAAGATGCCCGGGGACAGCTGGCGGGCCGGCCGCCACAGCGCGATGCTTAACCGCTTCACGGGGCCCTACCCGACTACGATCATGTCGTACCACCAGGCTTTCGTCAGCACCGTCGACCCGACCCCGCCGCAGACCTTCTCGCTGGACGGGCTGGAGCGGCCCTTCTCCTACTGGCGGCGCGAGCGGGCGCGCGCCGAGGGCAAGGCCCTGCGCCCGACCAGGGTGGCCGGGGACGACGGCACGGACTCGTACGTGACGATTGAGTTCCCCGCCGAGCTCGAGGCGCGGGTGGACGAGGCGACGGGCCAGCGGCACGTCCACACGCAGGAGCAGCTGTACGGCTCCCTGCCTATCTACTTCCGCCTCCAGGGGGCCGTGCCCCAGATGTCGCTCACGCACCACCGGCTCTTCTTCGTCTCGGCCAACGGGTTCATGGGCCTCGCCCCGGAGAGTGCGAGGGCCGGGGATCTGGTGTGTGTCATGCTGGGGATGGCGACGCCTGTGGTCCTGAGGCCGAAGAGGCGGGCCGACGACGGGGCGGCCATCTTCTCGTTCGTCGGGGAGTGTTTCGTGTACGGGCTGATGAACGGAGAGGCACTCGAGGACTTGCCTCTGCAAATGGTCATGGATTTTGTGTTGGAGTAATGTAGATCGTCTTTTGGGTGACCTTGGTCTTTTTCTCATCCCCGGCCACCAATGTGATAGGACCTTCGGCCTTCATATCTTTAAGGTGGACGCCCCGGTTGATGACTTGCCACCCTCGCCGTTGACTTTTCCCACGTCAATAAGAATGCGGTGGGGTCGCGCTGCTGTGCCGTCCCAACATCTGTGCGATGAGTGAGTGTATCGAGCTCTCTTGTTCTTGTTCGGATGTTCATATCCTCGCTAACCGACCGGGAGTATGTTACCTTTTAAATAACGGAAACCTATTAATATTAGAGTTAGGTCGTGGACATTCCCTAGGACGCTCTCTATCTGGAACTAGTACTTCATGGAAACTAATGCTAGGCGATAGGTGGGTTGTAAATGCGTAAGAAACCGCAGCCCTGATCTCAGACGAGTCAAAGCCCAAAGTTAACCGCTTTGAAACCCTCGTCCGCCCGCGCCGCCGCCGCCGCCGCGCTGCCGAGAGGCGCATCCGCGAGGTGCTGGGCGACGGTCCGCTCCGGGCCCCAGCTGGGGTGGCGGTGGTGGTGTTGGCGGCTGTTTATGTCGTAGGGGTGCTTGCTGCTGCTGCTTGCCTTCATGCCGCCGCTACGTGTGGGGTTCCCCAGCCCTGGCTTTGCGCCGTGCTTGGTGCCGCTGCCGCTGTCGGTGTAGCCGGCCACATGTTGCGCGGGTTTGCGGGCCGGAAGTAGGGCCATATGGTTATGCGGTATCTGTAGAGGATGAGAGTGAGGATGAAGAGAAAGGCAGCGTCGCCCGTATGATCATCATGTCGTTGGTCGCGCTGTCAGCTTCAAACTGGACTCCTTTTCTTTCATGGAGGAAGGGATTTTGTTAGTCTTGGAGATTCTTCGGGTCTCATACCTGTCACACCCGCGATAATGGCTGTCCGTCTTGGGTTCCCCGAACCGCTACCGTTGGGGCTACTGCTCCTGTTCACGGCGGGGTCGAGAGTCGAAGTGGGAGTCTGCGCTACGACTGAGGTCATCCCGACACCGCCCGAGGAGAGGGAGGTCGTCGACGCTGGCAGCTCTGATGTCAGTGATTGGCTCTCGAACGCGAAGAATGACCGTAATGAGGCCGAGCTGAGCAGTGGCTGCAATTTGGCCGTGTTCGTTGAAAGACCGATCGGGATCGGTAGAGAAGGTGCCGTGGTGAGTGGCGTTGAGGATGCATCTGAAGTCTTGCTTTCCGTGACTATGACTGGGGGAGACCGTTCTGGCTTCTTACCCGGCGATGAAGGCTTTGCTAATGCTGCTGAATTCTTGGCCTGATCATCCGCAGGATCGCGAAGCAGGATCGCCATTCTGCTCTAAGAGTCTCTCCTTGGTGCCGAGAAAGAAGCCTCTGGTAATCATGAACGATGCACTATATGTAGCTTCGATCCCATCCACTTCCTTTGCTCACGACCAAGATTTCAGAAATCAGGAAGAAAGGTCGGAAAGGACGTGACTTCTCATCATGGCTCTCCCGCATTCTCAGACCCCCACACGAGAGCAAACGAAGCATGGAAATGAGAGACTTCGGGTTCCCGTCAGATTCCCGTAGCAAAGTAGGACGCTTGGTGCACATGTAGCATAAAATAGAGAAGCCTCAGCTTACTTCCAAGGCTGATCAGCAAGGTAGGCCAAGAAAACGGCCAGCTCTGCGGGAGATGGAAGGGCCGTGGGCCATTGCGGACGGGTGAGGCGTCGATATAAGGCGTGGGATGCCCACAAGGGGGCATCTCGTGGTTGGCAAGGCGTTAGCAGTAGAGATCATGGAAAGTATCGCTTGGTAAACACGAAATCGCCATCCGCGGTGGCGAGGCATGGAAAGCCGTAGGTCAGCTGTGGGTTAGCCATGATAAGAGACGGCTTGTTTCACCCTTGAGTGCACTCATGATCAAGCGCAACGGTACACGGTCTGCGGGGTGGGGGGCAACTGCACTGGTTGCGATGTGTGGGCGTTCGAAACAGCTTTTAGAGTCTTTAAAGCTAGAATCCCCCCTCTAGAAGATGAAACCAGGATTCTAGTACGGAATACTATTGGTGCTAGTCTCAGCAGGCACACTAGGATCCTATGCGGGCCGTGGCAGCTGTGGAAGGTCGCTGATTACGTTCGTACGGATAGAAAACTTCCATACCCTCCAAGTCTTCCTTCGCGGCGATTCTAAGGTGGCATCGATTTGGACTCGCGGCTATTGGTTAGCCAGGTTGCTAGGTCGGCTAGCCCGTGAGCTCTCCAAGCTTCCTCGGCATAGCATCGGTCGGTTTGCCTGCGCGGAGATTTGTTGGGACTGGTCCCCCCGCCTTGTGGAGAGATCATGGCGTCCAACGAGGGATTCGATTCGACACGATCTCATCTGTCGGATTTGTCGCGTACAAGATCCGATTCATCTCTAGCGAGACTGGCAGGACAGGCATACCTGTACTTCAGAGTGAGATAGGCAGGTACCTAGGCTTGCTCTTCTCAGCGCTCGGCCGAGGGCATGTCCAACCCCATGAACGCCCTTCCCAGCTCAGCTCGCTCGCTTGATGAAGGACTTCGTGGTTTCGTTGGAGTTGCACAGAAAGTCAAGCCGAGTTGCAACATAACGGAGAAGTTAACAACCCGAAAATTAGGAGGAATGGCACCCCGCTTGTCTAATATTGTAGTCCGCCACGGGGCTAACGAGATCGAGCTGTCAGGCACCCTCCTCGTCTGGCTCCTCTTCTTGTGGCTCGCTTACGCCGTCTATATCACCCTGAATGCACTCGTTCCGGCCTTCCCGGCACGGCTCAAGCTGCTGTCCGCGCCAAGACAGCCCGCCGCCCTAAGAAATACAACACTGCGCCCTAGTCGCGCTCCGGAATCATCTCATCTCGCTCGGCATTGGCGTCGGTCTGGCCGCGCTGTCCACCCCGCACGGAAAGAGCCCTCCCGCCTTCCCAGTCTTGGAACCCCGCCGCCGGCCCCGGAGGTGCCCGCTCTCCACCCGCTCCTCTGCTGCGTCGGCCACGAGACTGCCCTTCTACCACTCCCACCACCTCCTGCACTACATCCCCGTCCCTGTCCATTGGTGCGTTTCGGATGCTGGATTGGCTACATGGCACAGCAGATGTAAAGGGGAGCGGCCAGACAGCAGGGGGTTGGTGACAAGAAGAAGGGGTAATAGCTACTCTAACAGTTGAAATCTAGGTTCAAGAATGATGATATCGTTGTGTATCCCTCTGCTCTACGTCGCCCGGACGAGACGTTTCCCAAATCCAGGAGGACTCTACCATGGATAGAAACAAAAATAAATCTGCAAATCGCCCGTCTATGAGAACACCAGGCTAGAAAGCTTATGCAGGCCCGAAGAAGGGAAGAAAAAAGGAAGGTTACAGTAAAACTTCAACCAACCAGACAAGCAAGTACCTTGAAGTCCGGCGAGTGAGGAAACACCTTGGTCAGATGATGCTGAGTCTTGAGCCAGGCGGCGAACGAGAACACCCGAGAGTCGACAACCCAGCCCTCGTCAGCCTGCCGAACCTCGCAGAACGTCTTCCCGACGGCGTGGAAGACTTCGCGGCGCACCTCCTGTCGGAGGCCGCCATCGTCAACCTTGATGGTGGCAGTAGTAGTAGTGAGGGGGGAGGAAGAAGAATGAACCCCCGGGGTGCCCGTCATCGGCGTCGGCGCCCGACGGATGGTGTAGTCGACCACGTACAGGCACCCCAGCCCCTTCAGGTGCGCGGGGAACCATTTGGGCCCCAGCAGCGACCGGTCCATCCTCTCGGGCGCGACCGCATCCGGGCCGCCGACGCCGATTCCCAGCCCCGCCACCGCCGTGCCGGGTCCGAAGGCCCCCCGCCCATCGTGGCTGTGGTGTGCAAAGGCGGCGTCCCACCGAGCGCCGTCGTACTCGAGCGCCACCCGCCGGGCCGAGGCCAGGAGCGGGATCCCGAACCCCGGCCCCCACCAGGGGAGCTGCAGGCGCCCTTGCAGCTCGGCGTAGTCCCAGTCGTAGACCTGGAGGCAGATGAGGTCAAGGTCGAGGTGGACCAGGAGTCGGCGCCGCTCCGCGGCCTGTTTCTGCTGGTGGTGGTGGTCAGGGGCGTCGTCGCCGTCGCCGTCGTCCTTGACGCGGCCGTGGCCGTCGAGGGAGTGGCTATGGTTGTGGTCCGAGGCGTATGTCATGTCGGCGTCCTCGCCCTCCCGGCCCGCCAGGCCGGCCATGTGGAACAGCTTCGAGGTCTGGCACCTACTCCTAGACGAGAGCTCGACGCCCACCGCCATCCAGGGGTCCTCCCGCGGCGTACTACCCTTCTTCTTTTTCTCCTCGTCCTGCTCCTCGGCGCCCCTCACCAGCCGGCTCCGCAGGCGCTGCACAACCTCGCGCGACTCGAAGCACGTCCTCGAGAGGGCATCGGCGGCAACGTATGCGGAGCAGTTCCCCTCCCCACCCCAAAGACCGTCGAATGGCGCCGCTAGGGTGAACCGCGAGCTGCACGCGGGCGCTAGGCTGCCATGGGGCTTGTGCGTCTTACCGTGTCCGAGGCAGTCGAACATGCGGAAGAAGTGCATCCCAGGCCTGCCGCTGCCGATGACGGCTGCCTCGATCCAGATCTTCTCGCGCAGCTCGTAAGGGAGGTGCGAGAACGGCTGGAAGGTCTGTTCATGTGTGGTCGGCTTGACTTCTATCGGTGGGGGAGGGGTTCCAAACGCCGTCGGGATTGTGGAAGCCATTGTGGAAGCGATTTGGGTTCTTTTAGGTATTCAAGTAGAGATCGTCTCTAGGTAGGTATTAAGCGGTTGGGGTTGTATGAAGAGAGTGGCGATGGTATTGTGTGGTGTGGCAATGTAGCAAGAGTCTCGTCCATAAAGTAGGTAAGGATCAAATAGGTGGTGAGATGAGCAGAATCAGAGAGGCGCAAGGAGCTGACGGGGGAGAAAGTGAAGGAGGAAAGAGCAGAGGGTGAGATGGAAGGAAGATTTCTACTAGCGAACTTGCAGAGAACAGAAAATGGAAACGAGGACAGGGATCCCGGAATGTTATCCGACATCACAAAATCCCCAAACGTCTTCAAAGGAGGAAAATCTTAGCAAATCCCACTGGCTATTATCGTGTCTAGCCTCGACTCACTCAACCCCTCCGACTCTCGCAATCTGCATCCCGCTCTGCCCGTCGCGTCCCGGCAGGGACTGGCTGGGGCGTTATAAATGCCGAATTGGGGACTTGGATAAGAGAATTTAAGTGGGGCACATCTCTGTGGGGCACCCTGGTCACCACGCTCACTGCCATGTAGGGCGAATCCCCCTGAGCTGATCTGCACTACGGGGCAACATCAAGCACACTAACAATGCTGATAAGGGTCTAAGGGATCAAGGTGTGATTTCGGTGTGTGGGGTTGCAGGGCTTCCCCCTTTCAGGGTTCTCAGGGAGAATCGCCGCTAGCCAAGTGCATATTGGAAAGGGCTGGACCGAAGAATAATATCGTGTCGCTGTTCGTGGTGCTCTGAGGTGAACATAATCGGCCGTTCTAGCCCTCTCACGGGGAAACAGATGAGCACAGGGTGCGCAAGGGCGATCGCCTGAGCCTAGCAATTGGTACCATCGTATCAGGTTACGGGTGCGCACGCTGGTTAATCAATCACCACCGCCTTACTCTGATGATAAGAGGGGGGAAGTACTGGGCACTTCTCCTCGACCTGGACGGGCCAGAATCTGAGAGCTGGCTGGCCCTGTAGATTGCATGCATACGTATTCTAGAAATGCTGCTGCTCTCTTCCCCTTCCACGTGTCGACTCAACTCAGTGATAGCCCGAACCTGATCATTTCCAATCCCCTAGCTTCACTATTGATACCACTACTCATACCCTCCCCCATAAGTCACTCCTCCTCCTGTAGCGGGCAGTGATGATCCTCCCCGCGATCCATCCTTGTACGACACATACAGCCGCGGCTCCGCCAGCGCGTACGGAGGATACATCGGCATTGGTGATTGCTGCTCCGTCTGGTACGGCGGCGGTCTGGAGTAGTCCATCGGCAGGTAGGAGGACTGTTGAGAGTGCATAAGGGGCATGCACATACGCATACCTGGCTGGCTGCTCCCCCTCAGTAATTGACGGGACGGCGAAGGGGTTTATAATCATAGTGGCAGTAATCGTCGTAGTCGTCGTAGGGTCTCCTCACGTCATAGTATTGCGATGAGGGGTGGTTATGATATCGTATGGGTTATGATAGTGGCGGTGGTGGGGGTGGATGTCCCCTTGGTGATAATTGAGGTGGTGGTGGTGGTGGCCCTGAAAGTGGAACTGTGGTCGTGTCGTTGATGGCGAGTATCGGTAGTGAATCTTAGGCAGCTTCATGCAGTCGGACCCATGGGCAGCTTCATTGCAACATTTGTATGGTGAGGTTTATGCATGGTTGCGCAGGTTGCAGCACGCACGCACACAGCCTTACTGAAGCGAGTCTAATCACTTGTTAGGACTCGGCTTCAAGCTTTCAATCCACCCAAGGCGCGCTAGAAGTGTTTCGCCATCCCCAGGCAGACAATTACTGGCAGATATTTTTCTTGCTTCATTCATTCTTGAAATGTAATAACGACAGGGAAGGGAACCCCCTCTCAACGGCGGTAGTGGAATCCTCGTCTACAGTAGCGGTCGCGTTAAATTTATAGAATTCAGGAACGGACGAGGCGATATTAGTTGCCAGTGGACGGTTGGCGTTTTGCCATATCGGAGGGGGCTGGTCGAGGCTCGGGGCCTAGCATCACTCAGCACGGCCTGAATTAGACCGGCGATGCATAGATTAGGTGGGCATGTACTTAGGTATGTACACAGAGGCACCTACTAACCGACGGGCGGTGAGTAACTACATATGTACCTGGAAGGTTTCGGAGTCCAAGGCCAGAGCTGCCGTAAGCCTACGATTGCTTGCACCTTTGCAAATTGTGTCGCTTCCGCCCAGCACTGAATGGAGCCTCACATTTGTCTTGTCGGCAGCAGGTGCTGCGGGTGCTGTTGCTGTTGCAACCGCTCGACCGCAGCGTTCGCAAGTATGTGGAGCCGCAGCGCGTTAGGCTCTCCGGCGTCTTCGGCGGCATGCGGCACCCCCAAGCTTATCGGCTGCCAGCCTGCCAGGTCGCCAATTTTCCTCCGTGAAGGCTGTCCAACCAGGCAACTTGCCGATATTGACCTTACGGAGTCAAAAGTCGCCCTTGTAGTAGCAAAACAGATGATGGGCAAGTACCAAAGGATCGACGAGCCAGTCACCAGTCACGCGCGCATCTAACTCATTGACGCTAAGCGAGGTGATGGCCGGGCCGGAGGCGGAATGTCGGAGGTGGGAGTTTCACCTCGGGGAGCTGTCCTGTGCTGAGGCGGGAGGGGAGGGACACCGCTTGGGTGCCCGCGGAGCCCGAGAGCCAAGGACTGCATGAACCAGCTACCTCGTTACTGTTAATAAGTAGTTACACTCAGGTCGGCGCCTAGTATGTACTACTTCTCGGCTCCCCGGACACAAAAAGCTGTCAAGCCGCCGAATGGTCCGCGGATGCCGACCGGGAGAGCCAAGATTCGATGTCGCCGTTGATTGCTTTTCATGACACTCACCGTTGGCTGTATCGCGTCGGGTGTGACGCCTACGTGTAATTGCTTACGGCTTGGCTCATTCTGTTTGCCCGAAAGTCTTCAAATACGGGCCGTGTCCCGCTAGATAGGTAGACTTCCACAAATTTCTCATCAGTTCTTCAACCACCCGGCAACTCCTCTTCACTACCTTTCACCAAGACTTGTTCGGCACCACTTGAACTACAAGGCCTTCTTGCTTAGGTTTCCATCATGTCAACAGCATCACCCCAGTCCGTCGCCTTTCTGGTGGTAGCCGTCACTCTTAGTCTTTACGCCCTCTACCGCCGCATGCTGCCCAAGCCCATCCCCGGCATCCCCTACAACCCAGAGGCCGTCAAGTCCCTCCTCGGGGACGCACCTTCAATGGCGCGCGAACCGCGGGGCTTCATGGACTGGCTGCACATCCAAGCAAGCCGCCATCCCGGCCCGATCTGCCAGGTGTTCCCCTATCCCTTTGGCGGCAAGCCGTTCGTCGTCCTGACCGACTTCCGCGAGTCCCAGGACGTGATGCTGCGGAGGAAGGAGTGGGACCGATCGGACTGGTCCATCAAGCTGCTGGGCGCCGTCCTCCCGCTCCACCACATCAACATGAAGACGAACGCGACCTGGAAGGCCCACCGCCGCCTGCTGCAGGACCTCATGCTGCCCGCGTTCCTGCACGGCGTGGCCGCCCCGAACCTGCACTCGAGCGTCCTGCACCTCGTCGAGCTGTGGGGCGCCAAGGCCGACCTGGCGCAGGGCCGCCCCTTCGCGGCCGACAAGGACATCTACTACACCGCCCTGGACGCCGTGCTCGACTTCACCTTCGGCGAGAGCTACCCGCACAGGGCCATCCCGCCGCAGACGGGCCACGTCCGCTCCTTGGGCGAGCAGGCGGTCAGAGACATCCGAGACGCTGCCGGCGAGGAGGGCCCCGTGGAGCCGGGCCACGTGCCGCCTCACGAGTCTATAGAACTCATCATGCACACGCCCGAGGTCATCAAGGAAGGCCTTGAGAGCCCGTTCCCTCGCCTGTTCTGGTGGATGCACCACCTGAAGCCCTCGGAGGTCGGGCTCTGGCGCAAGCAAAGCTCCTTCATCAGGGGCCAGATCGGGATGGCTGTGGAGCGCCTTCATGGCGAGGGGAACTCGGGGGAGGACGACTCATGGGTCAGGTCGGCCGTGGACCTGATGGTATCCCGCGAGAAGCGTGCCGCTGAGAAGGAGAGCCGTGAGCCGGTGTATATGTCGCAGGCGATGGAACAAGAGGTAAGCAGCAAGGCAACCGACAAGTGACAGTTGAAGAGGCATCCCTTGTGCACCACGCTCACAATCATGGCGTAACCTCCCTAACAAACAAAACCAAACCCTCAGATAATCGGCTTCGTCATCGCCGGCCACGACACCTCCAGCACCACCCTCCTCTGGGGCCTCAAGCTCCTGAGCGACAACCGACCGGTGCAGACCAAGCTCCGCGCCGCCTTGCAAGCCGCTCACCCGGAGGCCCTGTCCGAGCGCCGCCCGCCCTCCATCAACGAGATCCTGCGCGCCCCGGTGCCCTACCTCGACGCCGTGGTCGAGGAGGTCCTGCGCTGCGGCGGGACCGTGCCCTTCCTCGAGCGGCAGTGCAACACGGACACGGAGCTCCTGGGCCGCGTCGTGCCCCGCGGCACGACCTTGATCATGCTGAACCAGGGCGCCTCCTTCAAGCGGCCGGCCCACGACGGGGTGGACGAGGCGGTGAGGAGCCCCTCCTCGCGCGCCGCCGCCCGGGAGCACGGCGTGAGGGCCTGGTTTCCCGAGGGGATAGATGAGTTCCGACCGGAGAGGTGGCTGGTCGCTGACAAGGGAAACGCCGACGGCGGCGTGGCCTTCGACCCCGCCGCGGGGCCGACCATGCCGTTCGGCCTGGGGCTCAGGGGGTGCTTCGGCCGTCGGCTCGCCTACCTCGAGCAGCGCATCACGCTGACCCTTCTGATATGGAGCTTCGAGCTGCTCGCGTGCCCGCCGAAGCTGTCGAGCTATTTCCCGGTCGATGGGCTGACGCATAGGCCGCGGGATTGCTATGTGAGGCTGCGGAGGACTGGCGTGGTGGATGCGTAGTACGTAACTTACACGCCTAGGTCAGAGCAGTGGTTAGGAAATACATCGCTTCCTTTGGGCCTGCAGCTCTCCTCAGTGTGTACTCCGTTAGGCAAACACCAAAAGGTTAAGACACGATCAAAAATGATACCTAAAGACCTAATAAGCTCAGGTCCACACCTCGCACGATGGGTCTGTTATACACACTCTAGAAGCCCAGGGCAGGAACAGAGAGTTATCAACTCCTCATCCTCACGCATCGCACTGTTGCCAGCACTAGAAGCGACGGCGGGAAGTACTTTGTTGGCGGTGTCTCGTAGTGTTTGCTCAGCGTTGGTACTACGATCTGCTGTCCATATATTATGTTGGTACGAATTCTTATCCCAGATTGTGAACGGAAATAGGCTCACGATGGCGTTGGCACGCACATGACGAAGTTCTCCCGCTGTGCCCACATCTACGGCACCCCACCGCCTCAGGGATTCCAATCCGTCCTCACAAAAGTGGGAGGTCGTTTCCCAACCGGCGCTCAACCGATTGATATCTAAACCCATCATTTCATAAATGGCTACCACCAGATGGATAAATAAATGAAGATCAGAATAAGAACCACGGGAATTGTAAACCTACCTCCCTGCGTGGGGCCCCATGGACTTGAAATCCCGCCTTAACTACCAAGAATAAGCCTCCACCTCAAGCTCAAACACAGCATCCCCACGCCTCCCGGCCCTGACCACAGCGGCCCGCACGTCATCGCACATCCCCGGCGGCCCGCAGGCGACGACGCCGATCCTCCGCCACCCGGCGGCCGCCTCCGCGGCGAGCAGCGCCTCGACGTCGAGCCTCCCCCCGACCCGCACCTCGGGCCTCTCCGCCAGCCGGGCCAGGACCCCGCCCAGGGCGTCGGCGAGGGGGCGCGACGCCTCCCTCACGCTCCAGGCCAGCTTGACGTTGGGGTGCGCGTCCACCCAGGGCAGGAGCACCGTCACGCCGATGCCGCCGCCCACGAGCAGCACCCGGTCGCAGCGCAGGACCGAGGCCTTGGAGTTCATGGACCGGTAGGGCCCGTCCAGGAGGGTGACGACCCCCGTGCCAGCGCGGAGGAGCCTAGTGGCCCCGGCCGATTTGCGGATGAGGAGGGTCATGCCCGAGGATGTGGGGTGGTGGTGGGCGCCGCCGCCGACGACGCGGGACGTCAGGCTCGGGCTTGTGTCCCTCGTGGTGCTGGAGTTCAGCACCTGCTTCTCGATGTCGCCGGCCGCGTGGTCGGGCTTCCCCTCCGCCGCCCCGTCGTGGAGCGACGACACAGGGCTGGGCCCCTCGGTGGCAGCAGCGGCATTAGTAGCGGCACAAACGACTTTGACCCCGGCGGCGGCGACGGGGCGCTCCAGCATCGCCGTCGGCAACACAGAGAAGGGGTGGTTCTCCCAGGGCCTCAGCGGGCTGAGCGTCGGGAAGTAGGCGTACACCGTCATGCCCGGGTCGAAGCCCCAGCGGACGCCCGGCACGTCGACGCGCAGGTGCAGGCCGTCCCCGAGGTCCGTGACGATGGCGCGGCGGACGCCGTTCTTAAGCACGCGCCCGACCCGCAAGGCCCGGTCGAAGAACCAGGCGGCGATGGCCGCGTACAGCCAGTGCTCGTAGCCGGACATGAGCATGAACAGGTCGGCGCAGTGGTACCACGTGCCCACGAGCACCAGCACAGCCAGCACGACGTGCGAGGCCAGGAAGAACTCGTACGACCGCCGGCGCACCCACAACGCGCTGAGCGGCAGCATGGCACAGCAGGCCACGGTGCCGACGCAGCCCCACACCCACCAAGAGAGGGGCAGGGTCGCGTCGTAGTTGCCGTCAGCCTTGTACTGCGCGACGGACACGGCCGAGTGCACGACGACGTGCAGCGCGAACAGGCGCGCTGCCCAGCGGTGCAGCAGCATGTAGGTGGCGTGGGGCCAGTCGGTGATCCAGAGGAGGAAGCTGTTGCGGCTCGAGAAGAGGATGAGTAGCGGCAGCATGGCCAGCGCGTACGTGCCCGTCCGCCAGACCACGTAGGCCATCAGCTCGACGTCGCGCCCCATGAACCACTGGTTCGGCTGGTAGGACCGGTAGCCGACGCACGAGAGCACCACGTTGAGCGCCACCATGACGAACACGTACAGCGCCTGCCTAACCGTCGGCGCGTTCCCCAGCGAGTGCGGCAGCGCCCGCACGTGGTAGGTCCCGAACATGCTCGGGTGCACGAGGTACGGGTTGAGCTTCTCCGCCAGCCTGCCCATGTACGGCAGGTAGCCGACCTAGGTGGCGAGGACCGGGAGGGCGACGAGGGCGGCCAGCATGCCGACGCCGTACCTCGAGTGGAGGGCCGACTCGTAGTTGACCAAGGAGAGGGTGCCGAAGTGGCCCTCGTACTGCGCCTCGTCGGCTAGCATGGCCGAGGTGAGGTTCTCCTTGGCGCTGATGACCACGGTCGGCGGCCTGCCGGCCACGCTGCGCAGCGCCGTGCTGTAGTCCCACTTGGGCGCCGCCGGCTCCTCGGCTATCCCCGTCGCGAACCCGGCCCACCAGGTCTCGATGGTCCCCGTGTCGAGGTCGGCGCATTGCGTGCTGATGCAGTAGGCCAGCGAGGCCAGGAACGGCTCGTTCCCGGCCCGACACTTGGGCGTCGCCGAGGCCGCGTCGCTGTTCATCATGCTGCCCGGCACGTAGCCTTCGAACGAGCACGAGAGGAGGTTGCCCTGGAGGCTCCGCCGGCAGGCCGTGCAGCACATCGGGTAGTAGGGCTCCGACTGCTCGCCGAAGCCGTTGATGGCGGTGGCGGGCCCTACTGTGGCGAGGAGGCAGAGGAGGAGGGAGGCCATTTTGGCCAAGAATAAATCCATGCTGGGCATCGGCAGTTGGACGGACGGAACCCACAAGCTTGAAAAAGCTTAAAGGCTTACTGGAAACATACCTATCTTGTTGCAGGGGTAGGCTGAACTATTGAAGCGATTTATGTATTCGATTCCTTCTCTTCCGAATTGGTGAGCGGATTTGAGCAAGATTCTATGCATCCATGTTGAGCGAGAGCAATACTGCGATAGGAAGAAGCATGCAGCAGTTTGCGCCATTGAGGAAGCCAGTCCCGTAGACCCCCACCTCATCCGGGCGGCAGTTGTATCACTGGTATCTCCCCCTACTTCAACGCCATGAGGCGGCTCTCCAATCCCGTGCCCGGGCTTTATCAGCCAATGTTGCCGTTGTAACCGTCAGCTTTGACAGGATTGTATAGATTCTACCTAACTGAGGTGGTAGTAGATCGACAGTCCCAGATTCTGCCGTCCAAGAAGAGGTGGCCATTGCAGGTTTATTTTATTACACAGCCACCAAAGTCATCGCTCCATCCTCTTACCAGGATAATACCCCCTGAACGTCGCAGCATACTCATTACATACATGATGTGAACAGATCCATCCAAGAGTACTGTATCAATGTGTGCCCCTTACCATACAGCCGCCACCGCTGAACAAGTCTCTCCCATCCCCCTCAAGGCCGCGCCACTACCCTCCAAGCTCATGGTAATAGAACACTCACAGAGGCTATCTAGGCGGTGCCATGCTGGGTACGTTCCTCCGCAACAGCCTCTGCATCACCGCCGACTGGTTCTCCCCGTTCTCGTCCTCGTAGCTCCCGTCCCCGCCTTCACCTTCCTCAACACCACCGCTATCACCGAGGTGAATAGCGGGCCCGGCCATCTCTTTCATCATCCGGGCCGCGTCCTCGGCGACCACGGCAGCACTCGCGTCAGCCACACTGCTGAAAGGGCAGACGGGGGAGGAGGATGAGGAGGAGGAGGAGGAGGAGGAGGAAGACTCCGAGATGGCGGCCGCCTGCCTCCTCACCACGTCCGCCCACGCCCCGACCATTATCGGGTCGCTCGGCCGGTGCCTCGCCCCGCGCCGGGAGAGCGCCGAGAGCATCGCGTCGCGCACCCGCTCGAACATGTCCGCGTACCGCCGCGCGGCCGGATACCGCTCCGACAAGAGGCACAGGACCCCGTGCGTCTTCGCCGCCGACGCTTTGAGGTGGAACGTGTTCGCCGGGGCACGCCAGGCGCAGTATATCATAGTCAAGCCTTTGCGTAGGTAGCAGAGTGGTTGGTTGTCAGCATCAAGGTCAGTACCGCAAAAAAAGAAGAGAAGGGAAAGCAGAGGGAAAGCCTGCAGTGAGTCGTTTAGGGTGGCTCGCGGAGTTGACTTACCTGCAATGAAGATGGCTTGTATATTCATAGGGTCCAAGCCCATGACACCTTTGCTGTAAAGCGCATCCAGCATGATGACCAGTTCGTCACACGCATGAAAGCACCTCCGGAGGTGCTCTATGTTGACCGAGTACCTCCCCACCAGCGGGAAAAGTAAAAGCCTGACGCAGAGATGGTAGGGTATCATGTACATCTCAAGTCCGTCGGGCGGCGGCCGCCCAGGGTCCCGGGCACCTGCTTCCACACCGCCGGGCCGTTGGACCTCCTCGGGGCTCGCCGTCTTCCACGCGTCGAGGCGGTCCAACAGCTCCTTGGCCACGCCGTCGGGCATCCTCCCCGGCTGGTCAACGCGGTAGGCTGTGTGCTGGATCTCCGACTCGATGCGCTTGAGGCGCAGGCGATGGACGAAGTACGTCAGCGTCGTCGGGGGTGACCGCGGACACGGCGAGGCGTTCCTCAGTTCCAAGCGGAAGGCCACGTCCGCCGCCTTGGCTTCATCGATGTCCATGGGGAGCTGGCCAGCATCCCATGTTGGCATTAGCAACAGCAAAGCAGTGAGAAGTTCGCGAAGTGTATAACCCTAAAGGCTTTGGAAGAAAAAAGGAAATTACCTCTGCGTCGATGTCGTGGTCAGAGATGCTCGGGGGTCGCCCCAGAACCATTGAGATCTCACGCTCAAGGGAGTACGCCGTCCAGAACCGCCGCTTATTCATCTCGGTGACGAAATTGGGTATGATCTGGTCCTTTTGCTTCCGATGCAGACCAAGTTCTACGCAAAGTTTCATAGCAGCACAGATATACAGCCTGTCACAACCGTGAGCAGGGAACAGAGAGCAGAGTGCAGAGTGCAGGACATAGAGATAGGGGGAAAGGGAGAAGAAAACATGGCCTCACCATGCACCGGGTGCCCGGGGGGCCTTCAGGCAGTACAACGTCATGAGGATGAGATAGTCTAGCGTGCGCCAGTCCCGAAACCGTAGCATCTCGTCCATTGCCTCATAGGCAGAATTGTAGTGCTGATCACAATCGTACGGACCCAAATCGCCTTTCTGAGGACGAGATAAAAATTGTGAGCCTCGGTCAAAGTGGCCGACCGCGGCGCGTTTGCACTCGGCACTGGCGACGAAGTTGTTGGTGTGAGCAAACTTACCGACTCCAACCACCTGCCGCTGATGGCATAGACCAAGCTGATGATGCTCCTCTCGTATGTGTCCACGATGGAACTCTGCCTCTCGTGAAGGAGAAGCACCTTGGAGCTGTGCACCACCGGATACTTAGTGGCAAAGGCCGAAGTCCACGCTTGGACAAGCGTCTCCGCGACAACCGAGTCGAGGACAGGGGCAGTGGTCTGCCCGGACGCAGAACCCCTCGTGGCATAAGTAGGCGTCGACACCGGCATCGAATTGGGGGAGAGACGGCGATCCTGGCCAAGTGAGCGTTCGCGCCCGTGTTCACGCTCAGTCGCGGCCGCGATGGCGGCGTCCACGACCTGGCCGTTGACGCTGCGGAGGATGGCGCTGAGGACCCTGCCGAGGATGATGTTGGAGCTGGCGCCGACATACTGGCCGGATGCGGAGAGCGACAGGTCCCTGATGGCCACGAGGATGTCGTCGCCCTCAGCGTCCGACGGGTGGCGTCGGCAAGGGCAGCCGCCGGAGAGTGAATGTGCGGCCCGTACGGGGCTCTGGTTCATGCCATCTCCAGCTCCGGCCGCAGCTCTCTGAGACGGCTCCGCTCGGAGCTTGAGGTCGGCAAGCTCCCGTTTAAGCGCTTGGGCCTCATCCACTTGTGTCTTCAAGGCAGCAACAGCTGCTTCCGCGGCCTCTGCTCGTTCCCTGAGTTCGGCTAGCTTCTTGTTCTTATACTTTACCTGTGCTAGTTGACGCTTTGCGACAAGAGCCTGCTCCTCGGCCGCCTCTGCTCGTTTTTTGAGCTTGTCCATCTCCGCATCCCGGCCGTCAGACTGACGGTCGGCAGCAGCAATGTCTCTCTCGGCCACCTCGGCTCGTTCCTTAAGCTGGTTTGCTTCCCCTCTCAGCTCATGGATTTCCAGCTCTTGGCGCTTGGCGGTAGCAGCGACCACCTCGGCCGCCTCTGCACGTTCCTTCAGCTCCGCTTTCAGGTTGGCAACTTGCTGGCCCAGTCTGTGAATTTCAGACTCTCGACTGTTGGCGCTATGAGCGGCCGCCTCAGCTCGTGCTTTGAGCTTGGTCTTGAGGTCCACCACTTCCTTGCTCAACGATTCCACTTGATGTTTGGCAACAGTGGCCTCTCCATTGACCGCCTCGGCTTGTTGCCTAACCATACTCTCCCGATTCTGCAGGTGGTAGAACTCAATTGCTAGATTGCTGTGGGCAGCATCCGCAGCCCTAGTAGCTCCCTCAGCTGCCTGGGCTCGGTCTTCGAGCAGAGCTACCTGCTGTTCCAACTCATCCAGTCGCCATTGCTGTCTAGCGGCAGCGTTTTCCTCGGGTTCTTCGACTCGCGTCATGAGCTCGGCCACTTGCCGGGTCAGGTTCTCGATGTGTGCGTTTTTACGTGCCAGGCTCTCCTCAAGGTTCCTCATTTTCTCCGGGGGCGACAGGGGAGGCAGCATACACTCTTTGCAGTAAGAAGGGACACAATTATCAGTCGAAGAAGAAAGTGGCCCGGCGTAGCGCAAGAAGACTGATGGGAAGAAAGAAAGGGCGGGAGGGAGAGAAAGGAGGAAACAGGGAAGGGGGGGCAGAGAGAGGAAGACTCACCACACTCCCTCCATGATCCGTGGCACGAGTCACATGTCATGTCCGTCAGAAGCAGCTAAAAAGTAAAACACATCCGGAGGAAAAGAAAAAGGTCAGCGGCTTGCACTTGCAGAATTTCTTGGGGAGGCACGGACTATGTGGGCGGGGCGGCACCTTCATCGATATCCGCGAATTGCAGTTTTCACAAAAGGGTGAGGGTGGATGTGCGATCTGAGCGTCGTTCTTGAACCTCTTCCGTGCTCGTGCGGCCGTGGCCGTGTGGGGCATCGGCGAGCACGAATGCCCGTCAGATGGCGACTGCATTCTAACACCATGGGCGCCATCGGCTATGGGGGCTGCGGCGGCCCTATCGTTGGCGACTGCAAAACGCTGCCGTAGCTTGTCCAGATTCTCTCCTATCGGGGTCGTCGGACGCTTCCGTCGCAGCTCTGTTTCTGGGTACCTTAGAGGAAAGGTCGGGACCGTGCTCCGAGATACGGAGCCCATGGCCGAACTCTCCGCGGGCTCCGGTGACGAGGCCATGGTTCATCCCTTCTACTCAGGCTGTGTTGTGGCCTGTAAATTGCCCACTGCGGCCTGCCGAACACGACAAGCTGGCTAGGACCCGGGCCCGGACCTGGGCCCAGAGGCTTTGATGCTGAACCAAAGATCTTCCCTGAAGCAATGCCGGCCCATAGTCAATCGGCCCTGTCACCTTGGGTCCTTGCGCATCCTACTGATGCGCCGTGCAGTTTGCCCCTTCAACCCTCGAGATACGGCGACACGGTACCGAAAGTTCCAAAAACGAAGGTGTTGTTGTCCAACAGCCGTGCAGAGTGGGTGGGGGCTGACCGCTGCGGAAAGTCACAGCAGAGCGAGCGATGAGTATCGGTGATCAATTCGGCCGCGCTTGGTCATGTGGATGTCAAGAAATAACGTGTTTGTATTTTGGGAGAGGGAGCGCTGGAATGGTCAAGTCAGATATCTTGTCAAGCCTGTCACCCGCGAGCGAGACGCAGCATAAAAAAGGCTATCACAGGTGGGAGAGGTAAATTAGGCAACGGTAGGAGCAACTCTTCTTTCTCGCCAACGATTCCCAGTGATCGATGAACTGCCAGCCGCGCTAGCGTTATTTCTGTCTGCTGGGGCGATAGTGCACCCCAATGCTTAGTCCTCATTGTTCGCGATTTGCATGGTGACGCCCATGTCGACAGGGGGAAGCCAAGTGCGTGTGATAAGCCTGATGGTGGCGTGCAATAAACGAGTAGGCGCGGTGACTTGCCGCTCTCGTCAATGGTCGGCCAGTGGCTGGACTCTGCGTCGATAGTCGCATCACATTTGATAAATTGTGACGGCCAACTGCCACCTGTAGGCTACAATCTGTGGTTGGTTGGCTGGCCACCTACCTGGCTGAGGTCACCAGTCCCCAGCCCTCGATGCGATTTCCCACAATGCGCCATTGCAAGCATGTTAGTGCAGTAGGGTAGCTCGGGTGAGCAGGCAAGCACATCACAAGGCAATGAGGGAATTCATACAGGTAGTGTAATGTAATGTAATGTAATGTAATCTCATGCAGACCTCCATCTGGCCAAGACTCGACAACCAGACTTCGAGTCACACAGCTGAAATTTGACTGGGCGAGCTGCGGGGCTGCGACACACATCCTACCGTTTGCTGCTAATCGGGGAATTGTGACGCCGAGTGCTCTCTGGAAACCGGTGGATGCAATCCGGATAGGCCTGCCTAAGGTGGCTGGCAATCTTACCAGAGAGCGGCAAAACCGGCGAGGACATAAAAGAACAAGAAAGAGAATACTTGCGTCAACGGTTAGCATTTGATTACAGTCTCTCAATTTCGGTCGCGCAAGTCATAGCCGCCCATGGAGGTCCACAAGCAAAAAGAATTAAGCACATTGTGTCTTTCCTAGCGGAGGGATTATGGTCCATTGCCAGCACCGGTGAAGGGATAGGGATTTGAGCAATGAGGCCACCCCGCACATGCGGAGTGCGGGGTCCAAGCACCGCTGTTAGTTAAGGGAGAGCCATTCTCCAGGCAGAATGATGCTGGGCGGTCAATATCCAAACTTGAGAGATGGAAGGCTGCCTAGGTTACGCCTCTCCGTTGTTTTCGAGATGGCGGTATGAAAATCGAGGCGTCCAGCCGACCCCGCACTCTTGAACGCCACCCGCCTTCCGCTCTCTACAGAGCCTGATATCCCGCCGTCGAGCTTCGCAGATAAGGGGTCTGTAGCATATGTGATGGGCAATTAGTACCAGACTCTTTATACTGAGTTGATCAAAGACAGCCTGCTCGATGGGAACGTCATCTGCCCATCCACCATTTGGGGCGAGACCATCTGTTCGACCTACCGCAGGAAGTTCCCCACCGCGACGATGCCTGCCGCGCCCACAGCATAAGCCCCGAGTAATCTACCCCAGCCAGGGCTACCGTACTGGGCCTGGCCAACCGCCAGCCCCACAAGGTCGTAGACTAGACAGCCCCCGGAAATCCAGTCGCTGCAGCCCGCAAGTGCCCCAAACCCGACACCAGTAAGGACCTTCACCATCGTCGAGGGGCCCTGATGATCGAAGTATGCCATGGACCCGTTGTGCAGAAGATCCAGCACACCAATGCCGGCAAAAGTCTTGGACACGACGTGTGTGAGCATCGAGGTGGTCGAGTCCAGCTTCATGGGCTGGAGGCGGCCGAAGACGTAGTAAAGCTGGGCCAATGAATTGATCACCACGAAGACGTTGGCCGTCTTGAGATCGGATTGGTTCCAGAAGATCATCCAGGCTGCAGACAAGAAAACGGGAGAAACACCCCACACTGCAGGCCAGCACCAAGGCCAATACACTCTGCAAACCACACTGTTGGTGCTCAAGGATTCGGTTGGTCCAGTCACATACCTGCAACGCAAAAGTTGCCGATGGCATAGTAGGGCGTGAAATCCACCATGGCAGCAACGTCCGGGTTTCTGACTGCCGCCCCATCCCCTCCGAGGTCCGGCTTGGACCGCCACAGGCGCCAGAGCCAGGCCAGCTGGAACAGCTGCTGCGGGAAGAAGAACCCAGCGATGAACCACGGCTGCGAGGAGAAGAAGAATATGTTCGCGTCGTGCACGTCCTTCATATTTGGTGAGCTAAGCATTCCATACTGCTGAGCCGCGAAATCGACGACGAAGCTGGTGGACGCTAGCCAACGGGCGGTGGAATGTGAGATGCCCATCTTGTTGAGGGCCAGAGAAGAGAATCAGAAGATGTCAAATCGAACAATCTGCCTGCTTAGGATACAAACAGTAATCTCTATATATTAATAAAACCAATGCGTGATCTCGAATCTACAATTTTAAAGCTAGGGACCTTCCCCATGCTTAAAGACGTCAGGATCACTCGGAGGTGCCTGGTGCATCTTGATGGCGTTTGATAATTGGTGATGTCACAGAAGGGCCCCATCATCGAGGGAACCTATCCGTGGGTAGGTAGGGTCCAGATTTCTTTACCGTGCGATCTAGGGCCGCCGCCAGCATTACACCGCAGCGAGCAGCCTTGAATAGATATTGACCATCCAACCTACCTCAGACCAGATACGAACGAAGTAGAGCGTGGATTTTGATTGGTCAAAACCCCGGTGAGTCCACGCAACACTTCGTTCATAACATCTAGTCTAAGCACTGAGACTAGCCAATATCCTCATCTCCGACTTTGACTGATTCCAAGGCGCCCCCGACGCCGTCCAGGGCGAGGGCCGGTACAAGCAATAGCCTGTGCAGGAGTCCGGTGTCTACGAGCGCAAGTTGACAACTCTCGAACTAGCCATCCTGTCCGAGAGTAAGACCCTCACCAGCTCGTCAGCCTGCCAGCGTGTTGTCAACGCCGTCTACCATAGCACCGTCAAACGTCCTGCAGGACCACCACCCCGTCTCGCTATGCGAGCAATCGAAGACGCTGCTTCTGAGCCACTGCCGCATTATTGTGCCACGGTTTCAGAACTTGATTTACATCCTAACCATGGTGCACCGCAACAACGAAAACCTTCGCGCATACGAGTCTTTCTTTGCTATCTTCACCCCCAGCTGGGTACTGGAGCAATTCGCAGCAACCATCGAGCAAGGCTCGGAAGTCCACACGCAGAACCTCTGGTCTTTCTCGACGTCACCTTCACCGCCATCTACGCGGCCTTTGTCGTCGCCCGAGTTGTCGAGATTCAGCCAGCGGCAGCACGGCCGCCAACCGCTACGCGCTAATTACACATCCTCTACGTAGCGCGCCGGTGCTTCTCACGGCGCATCGCGTTTAACCTCCTGCCTGATAACGCCGTTATTATCTCCCTGCATATCGGGCCGTCTGGCGCTTCATCGACTTCCTTATGGTGCTACAATGGCTAATCGAGAGCACGAGCGGCGGCATAATCAATAGCGGCGCGCCCAGTTGGGCCACCGTGTGCAAATGGCTACTACGTATGGATCTGATTCGGCCTCGGTAGCACGGGCATCGAGCGATTTGGTTGAGTTCCACGTCGTCCTGGGCCAGGCGCTGATGATCGCCTTCGCCTTTCATGGGAATATTGTTTCCTCGCCATCCTGGTGGCGCGTCTTGGAGCATGGCACAAGCAGTTTGTTCTCAGATGGAGACACAATCCTCTTCTGAGTCGCACCCTGCGTCGGTCATAGCATCGCCCCATAGCTTGCGCCGGTATGCCGAATTATTCTCTAGTAAGGGCGCTGGCGGTCGTGCTCATTTAACCTCGAACGACCACTCTTAAAACTCTAATGTAATCTCAGGGTATTTCCTAGGGTCGGAAAACAATCGGAACTTGGAATCATCGCCCTTCAAGTACTTGCTGAAGAACGCATCCAGGTACACAACCTCAATAGCCTGCATCCTCAACCCCCCAATCGTCCCAAACCAGTCCCTATACTGCGGCGGGAACGACGATCCAAGGGCGTCGCGGAAGAAGGGATAGTCGGTAAAGGACCCGTGAGTGGTGCCGTTGAATATCACGTTCCTCTTAAACCCTCTCAGGTTCGGCCACATAGCCGCCCAGGAGGCGACGCCGGTGACGTTGTGGCCCTCGCTCGCAAACAGGACGGCCGGCTTGTCCGTCCCAACTCGTACCACGCTTCCAAACTGCCCTCCGTCCATGTTCACGGCGCTCACGACCCGAGAATCATTCACCAGCAGCTGCAAACTCGCTGCTCCGCCAAAGGAATGTCCGAACGAGCCGACTCTGTTCGTCTCCAACGGCGGCTTCTTAAACTCCTGATCCAACCCTGGAATCGCCCGCAGGATGGTATTGTTTCTTAGGGCGTCCAGCGCGAACCGCATATCCGCTACGCGAATGTCCAGTCCGACCTCGTCGCCCGGATATCCCGAGGTCTCGTTGGAGAAGACCAACCGCCCGTCTGGGTACTCGACCAACCGCGTTTGGTAGGGGTGGTCGACGGCGAGGATGATGTACCCGTACGAGGCGAGGTCTTCGAGGAGAGACTGGTATTCGAGGCGCATGCTGCCCAGCCCTGGCGAGAAGAGGACGACGGGGGCGTCGGATTTTGTAACCGGGGCGTTTAGGTATGACTGTGTAATGATTGACTGCGCCGTTCCTGGCGCCAGGCCGAATTCCTCATTCTCGTATGCAGCCGTGCCGGGCGGGTAGTATCGTGCCAAAGGGTAACCTCTGCGGCTGTAGGTCGGGTAGAAGAGCGAGGTCATTAAGTGACGGGGCTGAGGTGTCGGAGCCTCGATGTCCACCCGGGCGTAGTCTACCATCTCCACCGTAACGGTCCCGACATGGTAGGGTCCCGTGAGGTTTGGCAGCAGGAGGAGACCTTTAGCCGCATGGCCGATGTGTAAGAAGACGAGGGTAGTGGGAAATCTCATGCTCGCTTTGATTACGTTTTGATGATCTTGAAGAGTCCCGATATATTCAAATTAACGTAGCAGGACCCCGATTCTCCCTTTATATCTTAATTCTAAGGTGCTAAGATATCGCTGCCTGGAAAGTGATTATTCGTGCGGTATTTAATTAGAGCACCAATTCAAGTCGTGAAAGTCGGTTGATAAGGAAGAGGTCCTCATGGTAACTACATGAGCACTAATTCGCAAGAGCAATAGAATCTATGCGACTTTTTTTCGGTTCGTTACGCGTTTTTGGTAGTCTGTAGGTAAGACGGATAAATAACCTGAGGTAATCTGAGTGGCTCAGACCTGTCCCTTGTTTTAACAAGAGTAGAAGAACCGGGCTGAAAACGCCACCGACTCAGCTGGCTCAGCGGCAATTCGTCAGGCTTTGCATCAACCTGCCTGAGCTGTGGGCTGCCATCTGCAGGCAGCCGTAATTATAATATTCTCGTGAGTCTGTCGTAGGGCATACGCAGGATGTGTGAGCAGCTGGAAATACTTGAGTCGTACATCCGAGGCATTTGTTCCAATATCCGGAATCCGGGCAAGACATCTCAGAGTCATATGAGTTCGATTTCGTATCGATGCCAACCTATCTTTCTTTCAGTTGTTCAACAAAGTGAGACTAATTATCGATTCCTTGTCAAGATTTCGGAAGGATCTGCCGAGATCCGTGCCGCATACGGCGAGAAAGAAACGGCAAACGAGATGGTGGCCTCGTGAAGGGAAGAGCTGGCAGCCCGACACCTCGATACAAGTTTCCCTACTCAGTAATTACTCGCCAATCACAGCCCCCATTGCAGCGGTTCATCCCTTCTCTTTTAATACCATGGCAGCCATGTCGTTGTTCCCATGTGGCCCCCATGTAGTAGCAGCTGTCTCTCCATGCAGCCTCAGCCACGGTGAGGGCGTAGCTCTGGTGCTACTTTGCCACTCCTGGTCCCGCAGCCAAGCGCTGCCGAGGTGTGGGCGCATGTAACCTGTCTTTCAATCCTCCGAGCAACACACGACAGTTTTTCTGGATACCGCTATAGTCGCTCGCTTGGATTTCCGATGTGGCTGCCTCTTGGTGGCTGCCTCTGCTGCAGCATCTTGTGACGTCAAGCTTCTCAACTAGGAAGGAAGAAATTCTCACAAAACGGCTCAGAGATGTCTCCTCAAGTCTGGATAATGATTCTCGGGCCTCTGTAGCTCTTCGGCAGTTGATAATTATCGCCCAAAGAGCTTTGCACGTACTAGCAAACTTTAGTGTCGACCATTCCGTAATTACATCTTAGATTCTTAGTAGGTATGTATACACATACCTGCCTGCTTACCTACCTAGATAGATATATACCTACCCAGTTACTAGGTAGGTAGGTAAGTCTGCAGTTCCCGAACTTCCAGACGCAATCTTTCCCTTGCCTGCCGCCGGACCGGGCGCCAAGTACAACTCCCGTCCCATGCATGGATCCTCCAGGAGTATTGACCGAAATATTCAAGAGAGAATCTCCCTAGCGAGCCCAGCTTGGGGCCCAGGGTAATTACTTGTTAACTCTGGTGTGTGGGGTGGGGCAATTTCACGGTCAGACTCAGACAGCTGAAGCGGTGATCTCCTGGGTTGTCTACATTTTCTAGCAGTCTCAGGAACCGACATCGGTGACCTCGCTCAGCTGGCTGTGGCTTCGCCCGTGCTTGGGACCTATGCCTACCTAGGCATCCTCCGATGAGTTACTCACCTGGCTATTGGTAGTATCGTACCTGTCGGACAAGGGGATGAGGGCTGTGGAGTCGAATGAGGACCACACCTGTGTCTTATGACTGAGGATATACAAACTTAGTACACAGGGTCGTAGACTCATCTACCCATGGACTCATGTCACTAGCGAGGTATCTGATTTTGGGAAAAGGGTAACACTGACACGGACTGTACACTGCCATGATGCCATTGCAGCCACCCAACATAAACGCCTAGCGCCCGGGAGACCCCAATATTATGACTGTCAACTGATTCGGGAAGGTGATGGTTCCGCCTGATGCCAGAAACTTACTCGGAGTGTGGGACCAGAAAATCAGAGTTAACTGAAAGAGGGGAAGCGTGACATGCGTGCCTGGAGCTCCGGCTGCGGTGTTTGTTTCTGGGTGTGTATAGCCAGCTCGATATCGGAGACACACATGGGGGAGAAAGAGATTCGAGCAAGTGACTACGGATGCTGGACCCCTACATAAAGGAGCGCAGACCCGGAGAAAGTCAATCCACTGGATGGTAATCGCAACGGGATTGTTTGCGGAACCAGGCTTCAAGACTAATTTATATTAAGTCCCAGTTGTTTGCCTGCGTTTCCTTTCCCCGGACGGCGGATATTCATCTATTTTGCAATATAAACCGCATTCGCTTGGCGACTCCTCGCTTCCTCAACACAACCCCATTGCAACCACGGCCCACGCCAGCGTGGTCCTGGCGCATCCTGCTGTCCCCTGACTCCTTTTACGGCAAATTGCATCAAATACCGATATATTCTCCCGGTGTCCGCAGTCCTCATTCTTTTCTGCCAAACATGCTTCTCTCTCCGGTCTTCCGTCTGCTACTTCTGGCCCTCCTCCCCGTTTCCGTGTTCGCCATCGACCTGAACATCACCGCCACACAGCATGGAAAATCCATCGACCCGTCGCAGATCAAACTCATCCCAAAGAAGAATCTCACCTCGAGCAGCCTAGGCCACCTCACAAATGGCACCAACAACGGCACCGCCCCGTTCGGCGGTCGGAGGGGCGGCAGGGCTGCAAACCCCGTGGGCTACAGTGGAAACTGGTGCGGCGCCTCGCAACATACGCCAACCACGGACAGGCTCACATCTGTCGAGGGAATCTTCAGCACCCCGGATCTGAGCCTCCGGCCAAATGAGGGTGTCCCGCAGTTCGTGGCTGCTTGGGTGGGCATGGATGGCGCTAACTGCCAGACCGCCCTGGTGCAGGCTGGGACCACTACCGAGGTAGGATATCTGTTGAGAGAGACTTGAAAGTTCCTTCCGGAGGACTCTATACTACACCATAATGCTAATGAACACGCTTTGCCACTTTGCAGATTCAAGCAGATGGATCTCAATCCTCGCTCGCGTGGTTCGAGTGGATTCCAGATGCTGCCTACAACATTCCGAACATGCCAGGTGAGATGAAATAGATATTGAGTGGTGGATCTGCTGCTGCAGATGAGAAAGCGTCACAAATGCACAAAGCTCTCAATAATTAGTCTTTCCCCATCCGGGTTTCACTCTACAAAGCAGGATGCTGACCATACCCGTTGTAGTCTCACCGGGCGATATGATGTATGTCAAGATCACCGCTACCTCGAGCACTCAGGCAGTTGTGTAAGTCATATTCCTGAAAGGGCGACTAAGGTCCGACAGAGCCTTGGGTTGCGACTGTGGCCTCACATGATTCTTCAACTGACCCTCGGAACACGTGATTTCGTAATCAACAGCCATATAGAAAATCTGAACCAGGACTACACGGTCGAAGTCCAGTTAAGCAATGGCTCCCCACTCTGCCGGCTGGATGCTGAGTGGATTGTCGAGAACTTCATGACCAACTTCGGCCAGACGCCCTTTGCCCGATTCGGGGACATCTGGTTCCAGCAGTGCGAAGCCAAGACCACCGCTGGCGCGACCATCGACGTTGACGGTGCGACCATGATATACCTTCAGAACAACGGTCCTAATCCGAACTGTTTCGCTCAAGAATGGGATAGCTCTACGTTCTACGCTTACTCCTCCTGAGGGATTCATTCTGTACAGTTGCTGGGAGATGCGTAGCTAAGGTTGTACGAGTTTAGCTTGAAGGCGAAGATGGAATCTGCCCGCCAGGAATCAACCTTTTGTAAGATAAAGAGGCAAGGTACCTGTTGTGGTCAAAGTAAGGGCAAGAACACTGGAGGAAGTACACGCACTCTGGGGAAGCTGGACGGCCAGTGGCGGGGAACGCCCAAGTAATTAACTGGATTAATTACTAGATAATTAACTACGCATTCTGCTGATATGGCGGTTTCGGATACTAAAACTAGGTAGGGTCGCAAAATTCGAGCAAAGGCGGTTCGTATCAGAGGTATCTTGTAGAAAGCGGATGCTTCTTCTTTCTCTGGTGCTTTCGTTAAATTCGAGTGCCATCCAAGTAGCCCTTGAAGCCTTGACCCCTGGCGTCTTGCTGTGCAAAGTTCGGAGGTCTTTGCATATAAACTATCTAGGTAGGCCACTGGTGAAGAATTAACAACTCTTGCCGGCAGAATATAGCTCTGCCTAGCAGCTCGGTGGAGTAGAAGTGCATGCTCCAATAACCAAATGCTAGTATGGAGACTTGGAGAGAAGGAGATATCTGCGAAGCTGAGGCTCTCGGCCCTCGGTTTATTCTCTTTTTAACAAGGCGCATAGTATTCCCAGGTTTGCATGTCATGACGTTCGAAGTAGTGTTAGCACTTGTTTGTTTTTTCAGTTGTATATGTAACACAGAACAATGATGGTTGTTTGCCCAGAACTACCTCCCACCATAGAGCACGGACTAATTATGCCGCCAGAAGGTTGAAGAAAGTGCCTGGACTCCTGAGGTGGGTTTCAAGACACTCATCTCTGGGTAGGCTGGCAGAACCAACCAGCCAGTCAACGTTGGGCTCCACCGATTGCCATATGGGCCGCGGCCTGAGTTCCCTAATTACGCTCCGCGTGATTATCGGCGCCAACAGATGAACAGATCACCCCTTTGGCACGGTTAGCGATAACTGTAATGGTAAAGGAGCCAATGGGCTGCCTGCCCGTCACCTGCAAATGCCATTCGGAGAGTTTCAAGGGAGACCCCAGGCCCTGTCACTGTTGACGGGATCACAGTGGAAAGGACGGAGACTGGGAGGAAAGGAAAAGTCCAGGGGTCTGCCGAGGCCGCTCAGGGGGGGAACCTAGGTCTCATACATGTTACGCTATGATTCGCTGGGGATGGTCTGAATTATCTGTCAGGGCCTTCCGCCGTGTTGCTCCTCGCCAGTGCACTGTGCAGAGAGTTCAATTTCGTCTCGATTTCCAAGCTTCCAGCAACTTTCAGCCTGCACACGCGTCACAGAGAAGCGAAGTGAAAGAGCTAACGACACAAGCATTAAGTAAGCGGCCCGGTGGCAGGCTCCTCAGTCCGAGCCTAGGGAGGATATGCGCCCGCACGATGGTAACGGGCCTATCATTAGGAGGGGATTTGTCAGGATAGCACTCCGGAGTGTTGTAGAAGGCCTGTCGGAAAAAGGGGAGCCATCCTAAGTGGAAACAGCTCGTTGCATGATTCCTTGAAAGTTGCACTTTGATTCGAGTGTGAGTTAGACAGGCAGAGATCAGTGTCCGTTTCGTACTCAAAGGGATACATCATTAGCCTGAGATCTGGTGCGGATTGCTCTTGGATACAAGTGCACATTACAAAGTGTACACTGTACTGCAAGGTACCTAGGTAGGTAGTTGACAGAGTCACCACTATCTCCTAATTTTGGACCTTCGGCTGTGCATCAATTCCAATTTAAGAAGGCTTTATGCGTGGAAGGGGAGGTAAGTAGGGAGGTAGGCTGCTAGACCTGGTGATCCGAGTACTCCATGAATGACATTGACGCTTTCTGGTTGCTGGAGTGGGATATACGACAAGGAAGGAGGACTCGCTCTCGTCGTGTGAAAGACGATCGAGTTGACCCATTAAGAGGCTACATATTTTTGCTCAAAGCTGACCGTTAGACCAGAGCGCGAACGAGAATCTGTGGAGGGGACACACAACCTCGCACCTCGCTGAGGCCCGGTGCAAGGGGCGCGTACAAGGACACAGGACGTACTCTATTGGGGCGTCTGACCGTGTTCTGCTGTGCCATCAATAGTGAACCTTGGCACGTAGCTGCAAATATATGTCCGGCTCAAGAAGCTCTCTACTGATGATGTCACGTGTAAACATGTCGAGAAAGGATGGGATCCTCCGCACCATCTGTGGTTCGGCATTAGGGCTTACGGACTACCTTGTTGTTGACCGTCTTTGTCATCCAAATGCTGACGCTGACAGCAACGAGGGATGGACTGGGAGTCGAACGGAGTGCAAGGTGTACGCGCCAAGCAGGTGTCAAAAGGGCAAGCTGGACCCAGGGCATCCAATGATCTAGTCGGGAAGTTTTCGGACACTTCGCTCTCTCGCCAAGAGAATCCTTTTTTTAATTTATTAATTCAAGTGCCAATGGGCAAACTTGCGCGATGAGTCCGATTGATTAAGATAAACCCTACTGCTGACAGTCGTACCCTTCGGATGGAAGGTACGTCTGTATGACTTTCGGGGCGCGGGCGTCTTCTGGAACCCGGAAGGGAGCGGAGTCCCGGATCTTTCGGTTCGAATTCGGGGCGGAATGACTTTGGGATTTTGCTGGTGAGAGAAAGAGCTTGGGCGGAGGGGCTCGGAACGCGTGGCGCTCAGATCCACTTGCTAGATGGATGTTGTCGTGGAGGCGAAAGAGAAAACCCCCTTCCCCCCACAAAAAACCCCCCCAAAAACCCCCCAGCGGATTCTCAGAAGACGAGAGTGCCCAGAAGTCCCTACTGCGTAGGCAAATACGAAGCGCAAACACAAAAGTACATGTACGAATAGGCAACAATAAGAGAAGCCCATCCTGCTGGGTTGTATCTGTTTGCACACATTCGAAACAATCCGTGAAACAATTTTATCGCTGTGAATTGTGGGGAGCTTTGGGCGGATTGTCGGACAGATCAAGACCCCGATATTGACCTACCGTGTACGGAGACGGAGTCACCCGGCAGGGTTTGGGGTTCATTTTCCTCCATCTGTCAGCCGCAATTTTGCCTTGCTCGCCCGGAATTGCGCGATCCGGTTGACTGGCTTGCCCAGATTGGCTCTGTCAGATGAATGCGACAGAGACTTGTCTGTCCTACCAGAATCTGGCCCGGGTTCCGAGGTGGGCTGGCTGCCTGGCTATCTTGGGCCCCAACTTCCCAGACGCTTGGTTAGTGGATTCAATGGCGGGATTGATTCCTGACGTTGCTAATCCGCAAATTAGCGAAAAAGGCCCTTGCATACACTGGACGAGTGAGTTGAGGCGGGTAGGATAGGTAGTATCTAAGTACATGCGCGGCGCGCACACACGCACACATTTCCATCCTCCCGGATAACAGAATACGAACACGGAACAAATGATGAATGTTAACTCATACGGCTCCGTTCTCGATAAGTCGGCTGCCATTACGGCTGTTTGTGAGTATCCGGAAATCTCAAAGGGTTTTGATATGTCGTACTAGGAAGGGCGCGGGGATTCACGAACCATCCAGGTAGGTAGGTACACATATGGGACGACCCTACCTACACAAGATAAGATCCGTGACGATAGTCTAGAGTACGAATACGTATGTGCTATGCGAGGGCATCTCAAATGGGAGAGCTGCGGAGGGGCCGCCATTTCCCAAGAGCCCACCCGCCAAGGCTGATTTGACCCACCAGGCCACATCTGCAGGATAACGTGTGTGAGCGTCCAGGGGCTGGATTGGTATTTTGGTGCGGGATCCCGCCACGGACGGTGGATTCTTGTGAATGGCCGAGCCTGTACGGGGATGGCTCTGTTCCCTTTTGTCCTGTTTGAGCCGCTGAGCCCTTCATCCAAGATTCCAGATCCCCACGTAGACCTGGGCTAGGCTCGTGCTTGACGGAGAGCTGTTCAAACCCGGCCGAGCAGAGGACACTCGGAAATCTTACACATCGCGTATATTATTTATCTGACAGTCGTATGCGCCGTATTAGGATACGAACGAATCAGCTTCCCACATTAGTGCTCTTCCTTGTCGCAGGGGCCGTTCTTTTTTCTTGCCCTTTTGTTTTGTTCCTCGACATTTGTATCGGGGAGAACCTCCATCAGGGACTGCCTTTCTCCTTTTCCCTTTCTTTTCGCGTCCTGGCCAAACATCACATTCCCTTCCGTCTCTTGACCCCCCTCACCTTGGTCCTTTGGTTTGTTGTTCTTCGTGGGCTCTCCAGTTTCCGCCCATCCGCCCCCCGTGTTCCAAAACCGGCGGCCTTTTTCGGCAATTGCTCTTGTTGCCAGCAGCCTTCAATATCGCTAGTCCCAGCGCACACACCAAACCTAATTCCTATACTAGCTCGTAATTCTATTTGTTAGGCACCGAACTTGCCTAAATTTGACTAATCGCATGGACCTCTTTACTCGCCTTTGACAAGAGTTACGAAACGAACAGTGACAGAAACCAGGGAGGCAGTGAGAGGTTGAAGGCCCAGAAGGGAAACCCGGCGAAGACGAGCGGGGGAAAAGAAAAAAAGGGATGTCATTCGTGGGTACCGGCTCGTTCGGCAACTACGATCGGACGGCCCAAAACATGGGGATGCCCTCACTTAGCCGCCATGCGACGCGGGAGGAGGAGGAGGAGCACCAGCCTGCAAACATGGACTCTGAAGGCGGCGTGAACTCGTCGCCGGCGCGGACGCTGGGCGAGAAGCACGACAACAGCCACACGCGCTCAACGTCGGTGACCGAGGGCGGCTCGGACAGCGCCAGGGCTGGCGACAAGGAGAAGGAGGCGGCGCCCTTCCGTGACACCGAGGCCAACACCGACCTCGAGGACGACGGCGGCGACTCGGAGCTGGGCCGGCGCAACAGCATGGTCCAGGCGCTGGCCCGGCAGTACACGAACCGGTCCCACGCGACGGGACACTTCGAGCCAGGGCAGAACCCCTTCATCGTCGCCTCGACGGACTCGGACTCGCCCCTCAACCCCAACGGGAGCAACTTCAGCGCCCGGGGCTGGGCCAAGGCAATGGCCGCCATGGTCTCGACCGAGGGCGGCTCCTTCCGCACCAGCGGCGTCGCCTTCCAGAACCTTAACGTCTTCGGCTTCGGCGCCGCGACGGACTACCAGAAGACGGTGGGCAACATCTGGCTTGAGGTTGCCGGCCTGGCCCGCCGCGCGTTCGGCGGCGGCAAGACGAGGATTGACATCCTGCGCGGCTTCGACGGCGTCGTCCGCAAGGGCGAGATGCTCGTCGTGCTGGGCCCCCCTGGCTCGGGCTGCACCACGATGCTCAAGACGATTGCTGGTGAGACAAGCGGCTTATACGTTGATGATAATTCTTATTTTAATTACCAGGGTACGTCTTAATTCTCTTGTTTGTCCCATCCGTTTTGCCGCCCTGGGTGATCACCCCGCTACCGCTGGTTTGATGAAATGCGGCTTGCAATGCTTCCGAATTCGAACCTTTGCTGGCCCTCGCTTGGCTGGCTCCCTTAGGTGTCCTTGTGGCTGACAATAATATTTTCTTCTACATTATAGGCATGACTGCCAAGGAAATGCACTCTCATCACCGTGGTGAGGCGATTTACACGGCGGAAGTTGGTAAGTGGATTGCTACAGGCGCCCCCATGACCCTTATGTTCCACCCGACAGGTTGGAACCGAGTGAAACAGCTTGCCCCCGCATTTTGCTAGAGATCCCGTTGCTAACCTGCTCACCGTCTCAAGATGTCCACTTCCCTCAGTTGACCGTGGGGACAACCCTGACTTTTGCGGCCCATGCGCGTGCCCCTCGGAGCATCCCTGATGGCATCTCTAAGTCTCTCTTTGCGAACCATCTTCGTGATGTCGTCATGGCCATCTTCGGCATCTCACACACCATTAACACCCGCGTCGGCAACGAGTACGTGCGTGGTGTCTCTGGTGGTGAGAGGAAGCGTGTAAGTGGACCGCTCTGGGACCGCTCTCCCCCTGAGCTGAATAAGCAGCAGCCTCTGCAGGGCCAAACTGACATGTTCACCGCCCTTGTTCGACACAGGTGACGATTGCCGAGGCTGCGCTCTCTGGCGCTCCCCTACAATGCTGGGATAACAGCACCCGTGGTCTCGACAGTGCCAATGCTATCGAGTTCTGCAAGACACTCCGCATGCAGAGCGATCTCTTCGGCACGACTGCTATCCTGAGTATCTACCAGGCGCCCCAGTCGGCCTACGACCTCTTCGACAAGGCCGTCGTGCTGTACGAGGGGCGCCAGATCTTCTTTGGCCGCGCGGATGAGGCGAAGCAGTACTTTGTCAACCTCGGGTTCGACTGCCCCGCCCGCCAGACGACCCCTGACTTCCTGACCTCGATGACTTCACCGCAGGAGCGCGTTGTCCGGCCCGGGTGGGAGGACAAGGTCCCCCGCACCCCGGACGAGTTCGCCGCCGCGTGGAAGAAAAGTGCCGAATACACTGCCCTCCAGGCGGACATTGAGGACTACAAGTCGACCCACCCCCTGAACGGCCCCGATGCCGAGGCCTTCCGGGCGTCCCGCAAGGCCCAGCAGGCCAGGGCCCAGCGGACCAAGAGCCCGTACACCCTGTCATACAGCCAACAGATCAAACTCTGTCTGTGGCGAGGCTGGATGCGACTCGTTGGTGACCCCAGCTTGACTATTGGTGCTTGGATTGCAAACACAATTATGGCCTTGATCATCTCTAGTGTGTTTTTCAACCTCCAGATGAATACGGCCAGTTTCTTCCAACGTGGTGCCCTGCTCTTCTTTGCCTGCCTGATGAACGGGTTTGCTGCTGCTCTGGAAGTCAGTTTGAATATCTCTTGTTTTCCCCTTATCTCCCTCCCCCGCTTCCCTTGTCTACCACCCCCAATTGTTCCCTCACAAAGATGCTATGCTTTGCTAGCGCGTTTATTAATATCCAATATCCCCCTCACATCTAGATTCTCATCCTGTTCGCTCAACGTCCCATCGTGGAAAAGCATGACCGGTATGCGCTGTATCACCCCTCAGCAGAAGCGGTTGCGTCGATGCTATGCGATCTGCCGTACAAGGTCGGCAACGCCCTCGTGTTCAACCTGACGCTGTACTTCATGTCCAATCTCCGCCGGGAGCCAGGAGCCTTCTTCTTCTACCTCCTGATCTCTTTCGCAACGGTCATCGCCATGTCAATGATGTTCCGGACGATCGCCTCCACGTCGCGTAGTCTGTCGCAGGCAATGGTGCCGGCCGCGACTATCATCCTGATTCTCGTCATCTTCACTGGATTTGTCATCCCTCTGGACTACATGCTGCCTTGGTGCCGTTGGCTCAACTACCTCGACGTGCTTGCGTACTCGTTTGAGGCCCTGATGGTCAATGAATTCTCGGGACAGACCTATACGTGCTCGCCCGAGGCCTTCGTGCCGAACCCCGGTATTCCCTTCTACTCAAACATAACGTCGAACAACACGGTCTGCGCGGCGATCGGCGCCAAGGCGGGCCAGGCATTTGTGCTTGGTGACGACTACATCGGCAGTGGCTTCAGGTATTATGCCGGGAACAAGTGGAGAGACTTCGGCATCATCTGCGCCTTCATCATCTTCTTCACCTTCACCTACATGGTCACGGCCGAGCTCGTGTCCGCCAAGAAGTCCAAGGGCGAGGTCCTCGTCTTCAGGCGTGGCCACAAGCCTGCCTCGTTCAAGGACGTCAAGAAGGGCGATGCCGAGTCTGGTTCGAACTCTGCCGGGGCAGCTGTCGCCCCCACGGTCGGCGAGAAGGGCGATGCCGGATTCATTCAGCGTCAGACTAGCGTGTTCCACTGGAAGGACGTCTGCTACGATATCAAGATAAAGGGCGAACCCCGGCGCATCTTGGACCACGTCGACGGCTGGGTCAAGCCCGGCACCCTGACAGCTCTGATGGGTGTTTCCGGCGCCGGCAAGACAACCCTGCTCGACTGTTTGGCGGATCGTACTGCCATGGGCGTGATCACGGGCGAGATGCTCGTCGATGGTCACCACCGTGACGCCTCCTTCCAGCGCAAGACCGGCTACGTTCAGCAACAGGATCTTCACCTCCAGACCACCACCGTCCGCGAGGCGCTTAACTTCAGTGCTCTACTCCGCCAGCCTGCCCACGTCCCACGGGCCGAGAAGCTTGCTTACGTCGACGAGGTTATCCGCCTGCTCGACATGCAGGAGTATGCTGATGCAGTCGTCGGTGTTCCCGGCGAAGGCTTGAACGTCGAGCAGAGGAAGCGTCTCACCATCGGTGTCGAGCTCGCTGCCAAGCCACCTCTGCTGCTTTTCGTTGATGAACCCACCTCCGGCCTCGACTCGCAAACATCGTGGGCCATTATGGACCTTCTCGAAAAGCTCACCAAGAGCGGCCAGGCCATTCTCTGCACCATCCACCAGCCCTCGGCCATGCTCTTCCAGCGCTTCGACAGGCTTCTTTTCCTGGCCAAGGGTGGCAAGACAGTCTACTTCGGCGACATCGGCAAGAACTCTTCGATCATGACTCAGTACTTTGAGAAGAACGGTGGTTTCCCTTGCCCGCACGAGGCTAATCCAGCTGAGTGGATGCTGGAGGTGATCGGCGCTGCCCCTGGCACACATTCGGATATCGACTGGTACCAGACCTGGCGCGAGTCCCCTCAGTGCGCCGAGGTCCACGCTGAGCTGAAGCGCCTCCAGGACAATCCCAAGGACGCGCCTGCAACACAGGACCAGGCCAGCTACCGCGAGTTCGCCGCCCCCTTCTTCGGCCAGCTCTCCGAGGTCACGCAGCGTGTCTTCCAGCAGTACTGGCGGACGCCCAACTACATCTACTCCAAGACGGCTCTCTGTACCATCGTGGCGCTCTTCATCGGCTTCGTCTTCTACAAGGCGCCCAACACGCAGCAAGGGCTGCAAAATCAAATGTTCGCCATCTTCAACATCCTGACCGTTTTCGGCCAGCTAGTGCAGCAGACCATGCCTCACTTCGTCATCCAGCGCGACCTGTACGAGGTGCGGGAGCGGCCGTCCAAAGTATACGGCTGGAAGGTATTCATGCTCTCGCAGATCATCGTCGAGATCCCTTGGAACTCGCTCATGGCCGTCATCATGTTCTTCAGCTGGTACTACCCCGTGGGCCTGTACCAGAACGCCATCGCGGCGGACCAGGTGACGGAGAGGGGCGGCCTCATGTTCCTCTTCATGCTCGCCTTCCTGCTCTTCGGCTGCACCTTCACGGACCTGATGATCGCCGGGTTCGAGACGGCCGAGGCGGGCGGCAACATCGCCAACCTGCTCTTCACGCTGTGCCTCATCTTCTGCGGCGTGCTCGCCAACCCGGACACGATGCCGCGCTTCTGGATCTTCATGTACCACATCTCGCCCTTCACCTACATCGTGTCGGGCATGCTCTCGACGGCGGTGGCCAACACGCAGGTCAACTGCGCCGCCAACGAGTTCCTCCGCTTCGAGCCGACGGCGGGCTCGACCTGCCTCCAGTACATGGACGTCTACATGTCCATCGCGGGCGGCTACCTCGCCGACGACAACGCGACCTCGGACTGTATGTACTGCCCCGTCAGGGACACCAACGTCTTCCTTCGGCAGGTGCGGGCCAACTACGAGGACAGGTGGCGCAACTTCGGGATCATCTGGGCCTACATCATCTTCAACATCGCCGCCGCCCTGTTCGTCTACTGGCTCGTCCGGGTGCCCAAGAAGAAGCTTGGGGGCAAGCAGAAGAAGGAGTGAGAGCGTGTGGGAGGGCGAAGTGAAATACGATGTGATGTCTTTGGAAAGGGAGGCACAGTAATTTTTTTTTCTAAGGTTCTTACAATCTTTTCTTCTCTTCATCTAAGATGGAGTTGAAGGGAAGATTTCTCAAAGCCCACTTGCCCTCGGATGTCGATCAATCTGGCCAGTGGCGATTACAACAACTGCGATCTGTCTTTCGACTTTCGTGCCTGCTATGGAGGACTCGTTTTATTTCTATTTCAATGCTTTATTCTCTTTTGCCAACTCTTCCCATCCAATAGAAGTGCGGACACCCTCTCCCGTGTCTTACGGCCTGCCTCCTCCCTCACCCTACGAGCCCCTCTACGGAGCCCATCATACAATGTTTCCTTGTGTATCTTGTCTCTCGCATTGCATCTCTGGCATAGATCCTTCCTCTTTCAATATTACTCATGTATATCTCCCTTTTAATAGATGGGGGGCCCGAATGTAGATCACGACTACATCCCCCACCGTTGGACGACAGGTAGACAAATCTAGAAGCGTGGGATCGACAGAAGGCGTGGATCGGTTGGATCGATCATGGCTGACATGGACAGCGCGAATGTCCTGTATAGCATAGCCCATAGATGTGCGCAGTTTCGGCTGTGTCCTTCAAAAGCGATACAGGGTTGAGCATGAATCCAACCGTTGTCCCCCTGATCCATTTTGAGATATTGCAAATAGCCGACACCTAGAGACGGTCGTGGAGCGAGACCAAGAGCGAGACCAGCTCGGTCGCCAGAGGCATGAAACGTACACAGTCAGTAGGAGATCATGGGATTAATATCGACGAAGTACTTCGTCTGTGGTTTTATTTTGCGGTTCCCTCCCATCGATAAAATAGAATCAGGTACCGGATAGATAACATCTCCCGGACGAGTTCCAACTACTACCGGGTCAAGCGAAACCGATGACCCTAAGTGTCGCCCGACGCGTTTTGTGTCCATCTATCCATATCTCTCTATGAAGAAGGATTAAGTTGAGGGGGTTATGAAGAAAGCAGAAAAATGAACGCACCAAACCAAAATGAGGGAGGTATCTGGGGTATGAACAAGAAAAACCATGACGCGGTAGAGGTGGCAGCAGCCTCCTCCATTTTCACCCTCACCCTTCTCAAAAACCTTCCCCCGAAACAAGCCTCTCGCGGATGCGCCAGGGAGCCATCGACGGGGCCTCAAATGGAATGAGTAACCTCTCTACTCATCCAGCAGCGCCGTCTGCTTCCCAGTGGCAGCGAGGTCCGCGCCCTTGCCGCCGTACTCCGTGGGCAGCTGCTCGCCCAGGTTGGTCACTTTGCTGGAGGAGCCCTTGAGCTCGGTCGCCATGGCGGCGCCGCTGCTCATGGGGTGGAACTTGCGGAGCGTCTTGGGGGCGACGAAGAGCTTCATGAGGCCGTACATGAAGCCCATGATGGCGGGCACGTTGACGAAGAACTTCTCCTTCAAGAGCTCCGGGTAGTTCTGCGCCATCACCTTGATCGTCTCCGACGAGGCCGCCTTGCCCGCCGCGGGGGGGAAGAGAAAGCTGATGGACTTGTAGTCGTGCACCTGGTAGATCTTGTAGGGATCCTGATCCTTGGTGATCGGCTGCTTGGCCGTCGCGAGGGAGAGATCCTGCATCGCGAGCTCCATGAGGGCCACGCGCCACTCGATGAACCTTTTGAAGTGAAGAAGGGCGGAGGAGGGAAGAAAGAAAAGTAGGCAGGATGCGTTAGCAAAAAAAAACAATGACCTTCCAAAGCAAGATCGGTCATTCAGGTGACGATGAGAAATAACTCACTCCTCAAGCTGGCCGAAGGTCTCGTCAAAGTTCTTGACCGCGCCGTAGATGTTCCAGGTGAAGATCTCCCTGGCCTCGGGGCCCTCGACCCCGGCGTCAGCAGCGGCCGGGTAAGTCGTGACGTATCCGACGCCGCCGAACTTTGCGCGGCTGTACGCCTTCTTGACCAGCTCGAGCGGCTTCGCCGCGGCGCGCCAGTCGAGCGTCTTGACCAGCTGGGCTTTGGCCTCGGCCACGTCGCCGTCGTTGGCGTTGAGGAACTTCTGGAACACGATCTGCGAGGGCACGTGCAGGGCAGGGTCCGCGAGCGCCACGCCCCAGATCTCCGCGTGGGCGTGGGTCTTGGCCGCGGCGTAGAGCTCCGCGAGCTGCTGGGCGGTGCCGGGCGTGCCGACGGCAGCGGCATCAGTGTCAGCGGCCTTCTCTTCGGCCTTGGACTCACCATCCTTGGGAGTAGCCAGGGCGGCGGTGGCCTGCTTCTCGGCGCCAGCGGACTCAGCGCCAGCCGGAGCAGCCTGCGTCGTAGCCATCGCAGGAGCAGTCTGCTTCTCGGGCTCAGCCATGATGATAGAATAACGTGTGGTAGTCTTGGTAAAAAAAAACTAAAATTTGAGAATATCGATACCCTTGGTCCAGCTGGAACGAGGCAGTTCCAGTATTGGCGGAATAGATAAGTCAAAAAAGGTCTTTTTTTGATGTTGTCTGTTTCTTCTGGGGATCAAAGTGATAAAATGCAGTCGGTGGTCTGAGAAGCTTCGTCATGGTAGTTGCCAGAGCATCCGCGTTGGACGGCCCCACCCACCCTTCTGAAACTCCCCTGGCACTGTGGAGCTACACGCCAGCGGGTGCCCACCTTCCGCCCGTTTGGGCTGCAACCGTTCTTGCCGTATTAGGCGCCAAACCTCAGGTATTGTTTGGCCCTCATCCTAAGTTAGGAGGTAGGGTTTACCACCCTCAACTTGCCAACATGCTGTGGGCGCGGCAAGAGACACCAAGTTCCTCCCACTATCCTTAAGCAACTCTTTTCTCCATGTAGCTCAACTTTGGGACTATCGACTACGCCTCTAGCTTGGCCTTGAAGTCCTCGCCGTTCTCGGTCCTCTCGGCTAGGAAGGTCAGACTCACAGCGGGAAACAGCCGCATGCGAGGTTGCCAAAGCTGGACAGTCCTTCGTCTCTCCATCAAGAAGGTTTCGTGCCGCCTGTAGGTAGGGGCCGAGTGGGCATCCATGGCTAGGTTGCTCTCTCCCGCCACGCGTTCCTCGATCCCGCATAGATACCCTTGGGACCTGGTAAACGAGGGGGGTTGCTAGCTGTTTACTGAAACAAGGGACAGAGTGGTTTTGAAAAGAAAGTAGGAAAACTCCCACCACTACTGTGACAGACTAGTTATATTAATGATCAGCCTAGACCCCTCAGACCGGACGCCATGCCCTGTTTACTCAGGCAGTATCAGGAGGCTGCTATCGCGCTCCTAGAACACAAAGTCGGAAACACACTTCTATCTTACTTGTGTTATGATCTGCATACAGCCTGACGGTCTAATACGACTATACGAGGTAGGCACTACTGCCGTGTTCGACTTTGGGCACATATCTATTCATTCATCCGTAGCTTCTTACCGGCGTACCCTGGAGAACCCAAGCCCCGAACAAGCTGGATCTTATATGAAGACATCAAGCCAATAGGTCCCCGAGCCATTGTTGCACACCTTTCAGGGTCCTACCCAGTCTACCGCGATTAAGCCATCAAGCGTTCACTGTTAACACAATATAACTACTCATGTCTGGTTACTTGAGGCATTAGGTCCAGGCGTGTGCGGCATGGTTCAATTTCTGCTCCCGGGTCGATACCCCTGGCGGGCCTGACCGCTTGCTTGACGCATGCTGTGTACTTCATTCATGGTGACCACCGCGGCAGAAAGCATGCGGATCATATCCAGGGCTATTCCTTCATTTGTTTCTTCCTCCTTTCACTCATGGGCGCTAGGATTTTAGGTCTTGTCAACGGCCTTGTCTGCTCGACGATCTTCTCCCTGGCATACCTTAGTGGCCTATTTTCCGGTATTGTCATCTACCGACTCTTTCTTCACCGTCTGCGACACTTCCCAGGTCCCTACCCGACCAAATCACAAAGAACTATGGCCTCTACCTCAACCGCAACCATAATATGCACGAGGAGCACCGGAAGCTTCAAGACGCGTACAAAGATTTCGTCCGACTCGGTTACAATGAGCTCGTGATGAGGGAGGTGTGCCGCATCAACGCCATCGAGGCCATACACGGCCGTCGCTCCCGCCGCAGCAAGGGACCCGTGCACGAGAACTTCCAGATCAACGGCGAATCCGACATCGCCAGCATCCAGGACCGCCCGACGCAACGTTAGCGCCGACAGATTTGGGATCGTGCCCTGGCGAGAAAGGAGTTCATCAGCAGGATGGAACATCTGGAAGGCAGACCGGTGAACACTGCCTTTTGTAACTGGACGACTATAACCCCGAGAGGCAACAGTCTGTATTCAACGATGACACCTTGAAGGCCGAGGCCTATGCCGTCGTGATTCCTACAGGTGGTGTGCTGTCCCTCCGAGACTCATGTCTGATAGAGTAGTGAGCGCAACATGCTTGTTAATACCATTTCTCCACCGTCCTAGACGCCATGCAGTAACTCTAGCGCTGGAGTTCTACTACTTGATATAGGCGGCAGAGCTGCGTTGTCAGATGAGTGATAAGCTTTGAGGCCTCGCTGGAGAGATCTGGATGTGTCTGCGTCTACTAGTCTCGTCCACGTAGGTAGAGTTGTTGAACGCCATCACTGACAAGACGTCCCGTATGTACCCGCCGCTCACGTCGTCCGGAAGCTGTATCACACCCCAAGAGGGTCTAACGATAAGAGATGTCAACATTCTAGGTGGCGTCAAGATCTTCATGTCGATTTAGAACTATCATCTATGTAAGGTTAAGGCAGTATGCAATTAATATTAACATGACAGTTCTTAAGGCAGTTGCCTCGAGAGGTGAACAACTCAGTCTAGGCTTGTCAGTAAGAAGAGGGCACTAAACAATTCATAGCCAGTATGTCGCTCTCCAGTTGATATCTTATTTTGATGACGCCAAATATTGCTCAGAGCTAATGGAATTTTGCAAACCCCTTGATACAGGACCATTCAGCTGTGTAGGCCAGTGGCTGGCGATGGCCCGCATGAGGACAGTGCTGGCCTACACGGTCGAGAATATGGACTTCGAGTTCACGCCGGGGGAGGACAAGACTGCCATTTCAACGGAGATGCGGAACCAGATAATCTTGGACTCGGGTACACTGCTCCTGGCCTTAAAGAGGATCTCAACCAGCAATGTGTCAGAATGCTGATTGCTTTGGCCTTAGGAATTCAAGTAGCAGGGAAAAGGCTCCCCTGTGCAAGGGGCAGAGGCCAAGTTGCCGGGTCTCCTCTGCTTAGATGGTACTGCGCGTCCCTTGGCGGAGAAGAAGAGATGGAAGAAGAGAAAAGAAACACTGCAAAGAAGTCGACGTCCCCTGGCAGCATCAAGACGGCTGGCGGCAAGCAAACAGGAACAAGGGGAGGCCTGGCTTGCCTACTGGTACTCTACACTATACGTATGGGGTGAGGATTTGAGATACATGGATTCGATATCTATGATGGGGACTTGTTGGTCTCACGAAATCGATATATCACATATTTGCGGCTGCCAGCTCAAGATCAACCTCTAGTCAATCCGAGGGTCTAGAGTAAAGAGACCAGGCCCGGAAGAGCATACACGGTGGTCCTGGCTCGCATTACCTCGGACAAGAGGAATGGATTTTGCAAAGGCTGGGAAAGAAAATATTAAAAGAAACAAGACACTCTCCCAGGACCTGTTCCCGAGACTCCAGATTTCAGGAGTCTGCCTCATGTTAGAGAAGTCTTGGATGACTGCACTTCCAAGACTTGATTTTGGTATGGCAGTGGAAGATTAGCACGACGATAGCTATTTGGAAAGTAGGCCGTGCACACCCCAGTCGCGAGGGTGCTTATAGCCACAGCCAAAGTGACTATGTCACTATATCCGTAATCTGATGTTGCAGGACACCAAAAGAGTCGCCATGATGTCTCCTGAAGCATGTCGTAGTTTAATATAGGAAGCTTAGGGGCAGACTCAGACCATGGTCAGTCAAGATCGATATGCTGCAAGAGAGCTTTAGGGCCCAAGTCTACTGAGGCTCAGGAATTAAGAACGTCGCCAATCTATGAGGAAATACAGAACATGGAAACATCCAGTCTTCACCGTCGTGGAGCAATAGAGCCACACACACAGAATGATGCAGTGTGTCGACAACGTGACAAGCGTTCAGGGATGCAAAGTTACAAATCCAACGCAAGGAATCCGATTCTTATCATATATAATATACATATACATACATACACAAAATGGCCGCCACATGCGAGCTCAGGAACCGTATGGTGAGCCGCGTGTTTTGAGGAGCACCACGTGATGGCTCACGTGCCCCCCCTGAGCGGTCCCAGGAGCTCCCTCCAGGTACCTAGTCACTGCACCCTTCTGTGTATATAAGCCCTAGTTGCTGCCCACCATATACGTGGAAGCTGTAGACACAACACACCGCTTTCTCTTGGCTGCATCTCTCCTAGTACGTACCGGATGCGCACAACACCCCGGGGGGTTCAGGTGATACCAATTGCAATAAGAATCCTACTCTTTATGTCACTGGGTAGTAAAGGTTTGCAGCCTTGCACGGCATGGTGGGGGCTGTGACCGAGCTTTACGCTTCCATTCTACTTCCGGTCAAGATCGGCGCCGGCGCCGGAGTGTTTGAGGGGCCGGGGGGAAGCGGGGAGGGGGTTGTTGAATCACCACAATCCGAATTTGGGTCCTCAACGTGATGGGCAGCGGGCTTACGGCATAATTACACCTTCGAATCCAGCTTATCTGCAACTGAGACAGAATGAGTATGCCTCCTGGATTCAGATAATGAATTGGTCTCACTGCTAAGTGACCCATAGAAACCTAAGTTCCCTTGACACACTCGAGTCACAGGGAGTGGTAACGGTCCAGCTCACGATCCCTCCAACGTACCTGCTTGGGACAGCCACACCAGCGCGACGAACAGCTCTCGTATCTATATGGCATCGTAATCACGAACCAAAGCCCATTAGTTGCAAAGCAGGCCTTGTGAAGGGCAGGCAGCACCGATACGCTCCTGAAATCGATATGAAGGGCTCTGGCAAGTCAGAGGCCCTCGGTGTCAGACAGTCAGCTGGACATCCTTGCCAGCACCGGCCACCCAGTCTTGAAGCAAGGCGAAATGCAGACACCACCCTCAGCTACAAGCCTGTTTATTACCTCTCTCTAGAGTAGAACACCGCGGTGTATTGCTCGCAAGGCAGAAGACTACCGCTGTCTCGTCCTCCACCCGTCGACCGGCGTACTGTCTTGTTATTTGGGCTGCAGAGCGCCCAAGCCTTGTTCTGGTGCCGCGCAGATGGGTATACAACCTGTACCCTGAGGCGCATCACCCTGAGTGTCATTTCTAGCTTGGAAAGCTACCCGAGGAGAGGAGCTTCGTTGAGCCTGAACATGAGCATGAGCATCGACAAAAGAGCCATGACCTAGAGGGACGAACTGGCCTCCAGGGGGAGGTGGAGCGGCGGCTCGTCCAGATTCCATTACAGCTGTGCAATTGCGAATCGTTGGTCGCTCATCTGGGATGTATTAGTCGTAGAGCGGAGAAGTCTGCAGCTGAGTTGGGTGTCGACTGTCGCGCGTGCTAGTTGTCGAACGTGAGACTCAGACGGGACTGATCGTGGATGGCGCTGGCAACTGGCGTTGAGAGACGGAGGCACCTGGCTGAGGGACTTGCAAATCGTATGCATTGATGTGATGAGGGGGTGAGAGGAGAACCTGGCCAGCTGAGGACATGGAAGCCCAAAGGGCGTCGAGAAGATCCGACTTTCTCGTCTCTTCGCCCTCATTTTCGTCGTTTTCGTCCCTCTCACTCCCTCTGTCTCTCACGCTTCCTCCCTCTCTACCTCTCTCTTTTCCCCTCTCCCATACCGCCACAGCTCGAAAACGAAAGCGACATGCCCAGCCTTCAAAAAGAGCCGACATTGCGCGTCAGGCCTCAGCCAAGCGTCGTTGGTTTGTCAAAATGTCCCGAAACGAAAATTTCGGGGATCAATGACAGTGCCCACCCGGAAAGATGGGCACTGTGTTATTAAGCTTTTCCAGCCTTTTTAGCAGCGCCCGCCCACCCGGCCATCCCACTCATCCCACCGGCTTCACACTTGGCGCACTGGATGATTCAGCTTCGCCCTGACAAATTGTGGGTCTCGGCCCCGAAAACACATGTAATGATCTAAGACATCAATCCACTTGGGCATCCAATCCCCGAAGGCGAGGTGCGGCGCCTCCCCCCGACAGCAGCTTATCGATGTACCTCTGGTTTCCGTTCCCTTCAAACGAACATTCCAATCTCTCTCCTTTCAGAAGATGTATGGACAGGGACTCGATGCTGGCGATAAACGATAGAAAGATTCCCAAGTAAGGATGCCTTTCACCTGCGAATTCGAGGGATGTGGGCGCACCTACCAGCGCAAGGAGCACCTGAACCGGCACGTCAAGGACCATGACGCCGTCCGGTCGTTCGAGTGCCCGGCATGCGACGCTAAGTTTTCAAGAGGGTATGTTATCAGCTCCTTTGATTTTTTTTCCGTCCTAGCTGTTCTAGACCTATGCCGGGCCCCGGGGGGCCCTCTCTTAGCTTCCCACATCCAGGCTTCCCACTTCCAGGCTTCCGCTTCCCTTTCCATGCTTCCCGCACCCAGGCTCCCACCTCGGGCAGGCTGTACCCCTCATCCACACCAGCAATATCAGGCAATCCAGAACCCCTCTCTTGCCCCGATACGCCCAATACGTTCAATACGCCCCTCAATCTACCCCGTAACGAGCCTAGCGCCCACAGAGGAGGCCGAAAGGGAGTCTCTCTGATTCGTTGCCGAGTTGCCGGCCTGCCACATCCTGGGGACCTGGGATTAGATTGCAAGCACCCAGCGTTCACTGATGACTGCGGGCTTGCATCCCGCTTCCCGATACAGCTGGTCCCGGTGGATCGGTATGTATGGGGCGGTGGGCAAGGCGTGGTAGTGGGCCGGCCTGGGGAGGGGAACGGGTGTTAGTGCGCCACTTTGGTGTGTGCCACCATGGTGGTAGCGGTCCAGTTTGGAGGGGGAGGGGAGGGGTGGGCGCGCGGGTGGTCTTTTTCAATCTCGATTGGTCTCCCTTTGGTCACCTCGGTCTCTCGAGTCTTAAGTCTTGAGTCCCTCTACTCTCTAGTCCACTTGGTCCTCCTGCTCGCTCCCGGTTGCCCTTCTACTATCAAACACAGCATACTCCCTATACTTTTGCACGAATCTGACATGGATTACCTCGTCAACAACCAACAGAGATACCCTGCGCCGCCACATGAACCTCCATGGGCCCAGGGCATCGGCCCCCCTGCCCGGTCGGGTGGCCCAGGCCTGTGTCCACTGCCACAGGAACAAGACGCGATGCGACGGCAAGCAGCCGTCCTGCACTCCCTGCAGTGACAAGGGGCGCGCCTGTTCCTACCCGCCTCGCGGTTCCGAGCGGGAGGCGGGGTCCGACCAGCGCGACTCTTCTGTGGAACAGGATCAGGATTCCGTGGGGAGAAGTCGGCTTTCCTCTTCCGGGTCGGCCAGCGCTAGCGACGACAGGATGGACATCGACAATAATCACGAACAGCTGCTGTCTCACCAGAACCACCACCAGAGCCACCAGAACCATCATGATGTCCACACCACGGCTAACCCCGCCACGGCGTCCAATGCCACATTACTCGCGCAAACCCCCTCATCGTACCAGTCTCCCGCGACTAGTGGGGTATTAGTCGGCGGAGGCATGATGGGGGCCGCTTACCACCAGCAGCAACATCAGCACCAGCACCAGCACCTGCGCCAGCAAGCTCAACTTCACCAACCCCCCTCGCGCTCGGACCAGGACTCCATGTCGCTCCTCCTCACCGCCGCGACCGCTTTCGAGACGGGAGACAAGAACGACGCCCTGCAGGAGTGCTACTTCCAGCGGTTCCACCCGGACTGGCCCCTGCTGCACAGGGAATCCTTCGTCAAGATGCCGCAGCCGAAGCCCCTAGTCCAAGCGGTCACCACCCTGGGGCTCTTCTTCTTCGGCACACCGGAGGCCAGGGCAATGGCGAAGCAGCAGCATGTCACGTTGATGGCTGACGTGCAGGTCAGGCTTGTGAGTCAGCCCCTCGGCCAATGCGGATACATCATACATGTGCTCAAAGCACCTATTCATCCCGGGACTGGATGCCAAGTGTGGTGACTTGAGCCCCTAGTTTCCATAACTCTCTCTTCTTGCTGACTCGCGACCTCTCATGATGCACGGAAAAAGAGCGAACTCCTCGCGCGCGCCAGGGCGGGCGAGATCAACGCCCCCACAGCGGAACTCCTCCCACACCTCCAGGCGTTGATGATCCCCTTCCTCATGTGCCCGTACCGGCGCGACAAGTGTCTCACGACGGCATTGACCATGAACACGGACCTGATTGAGCTTTTCAAGCGGGTGGGCGTGTTCGAGCAGTCCGAAATCTCGGCGGCCAGCCAGCTGACCGCCGAGAGCTCTCTCCCCTGGGTGGTCAGGGAGTCATATCAGCGGTCAGTGGCTCTTCTCTTTCCCCCCTCTTGTCCCCTTTCTAGCAGATATTAAATCCTCTTCGGGACTCTTCCGGACTAAAGCATAGGGCAATATGCTCTGACCACTTATTCTTATGTCTCATGTCTAACTATCGACTTCCCCATGATCATCTGCAACCCTACAAACAGCCTCGCCCTCCTCCACTTCAAGTTCCACCTCCTCGGCTACACAGTCTTCATAACCCTCTTCCCCTGGGTGAAGATCCCGCGCGATATCGAGCCCTCGATGCTGAACGTGCGGGTCCCCTACCCCAAGGGGTGGTGGGACAACCAGCCGGCCCAGTGGGACCCCTCGGGCGTCAACCCGGCCAACTTCGCCACCTCGGGCCCGGCAAACGAGGACGAGAACAGCGCGCTCCTGGTCAGCGGCATGTGCGCCCGCGTGCTGCAGACGGGCCGGAGGGACTCGTTCCTGCCCCTCTTCGCCTGGGACAGGAACCTGGGCATGGCGCTCTGCATCTGCCTCAACAAGAAGGAGGAGGAGCCGGACAACAAGTTCATCGAGAGGTTGAAGCCCTTCATCCACACGCCCTTGAAGATCGGGCCCAGGCCTGGGGAGATATGAAGGTGAAGGGGGGCCAATTTGCTAGGTTTATGCGGGAGTAGGTTTGTTGACTGTGATTTTGTCCACGTTTTTGCTAGTCATGTGCAATAGGTCGGGCTGTTATTGGGGACTGGCTCAGGGTTTGGGTTCTTTTTTTCTGTCAGCTCTTTCCGGGATGGTCCAAGTGAGTATTTACCAATAATTACTTGGCCTTCGGGGATGTACTGCTTGTCGCCTCTGTCGCGTGAGCACCTAGTTTATAGAGTGTCATCAGGACATGACCAATGAGCTAAGTAGTTGCGAAATGATAAGTTGGCATGGGATTTCTGAAGTTTGGGTGCTGCTAGTTAAGTCCTTCGGATCTCGTTTTAAGCAGAGGAGAAACACAAACGTCGACAACCTATTGAAATTCGGCTGCTGACGGCTTCATGATGAGGTCAGCTACTAATATCCCACCATTAGTAATTATTCTTGTAGGTCTGGCTGTTACATAAGCGCCAAGGGACGAGAAAGAACCCAATTCCCCAAGAGGATCGGGAATGCAGATGGACCAAGTATCTCTCTAGTAAAAATCGTTGAACGAATGTGGCATCGGAACAATAATATGCTCTGATGGTGGAACCTGGGATGAAGCTTGTAAACAACAACAGCAAGAAAGAACGACAAAGAATGGCATCGGAGTCAGGTTGGAATCAAGGATAAGGATTGATAGTACACAGCAGAGACGGGACACGAGTGTATAGAAAGATATGGAGGTCCCGATTAGGCGGGACTGCAGAGACCGGAGGATTTAGACTCCAGTCGTGTCAAATCTTGATGCAGATTCATTCTCAGCAGGTTCAAACGCGCGGTAAACTCCCACAAGAAAACCAAGAGAAGGATAGAATCAACGCTAACCAACTATAAAAGCCAGCAAGTAGTTACGCAGACTAGTAGTCCAAAGCTAACTATAATCAGCCAGTTCGTCCTCCGCCTCCATGGACCTCAACACCATAAGCATCAGAACCACCATACCGCCAGACCAGACAGCACAGTACAAACCAACCAAAAGTCAAGTTGCCAGTGGCGTCCACTCACTACCGTCGCTATCCTCGTCTCCCCGCCAGTCCGTCACATCCAAGTCTGAATGTGCGGAGTCGGTGAACTCAGCCCCCTCATCTCCATTCGCCTCCTGCATGTCATCCTCATCTGCTCCTTCCGGGCTAGAGTCCTCTTCTTCCTTCTCGTCTTCATAATCCCCGTGGCCTTCATTAACCACGACCGTGATTTTGCGCCTCGTGAGCCTGGGAATGCCGCCCCTCGCCTCTATGGCCGGAGCACCGGGGCGCTTGCCAGCGGCCCCAGAGCTCCGAGAAGCACTAGCAGCAGTCGCTGTCTTGTTTCTACCCGTTACTGCCGTGGCGTCCTTCTGCTTTGCAGAGGCATCACGGACCTCCTTCCTGCTCCTGGCAAGCCGAGTGACTTTCTTCGCAGTGGTAGTCGCCGAAGCAGCTACCCTTCCGGCCCGAAGAACTTTCTTGGAGTTCGCGTCATTGGCTCTGACAGCCTTGGCAACGGTCCCTTTCCCTTTCCCTTTCTCTTTCCTCTTTCCCGCTTCCTCCCTCGACTTGTTCTTCAACACCACCTCCCCCTCCCCACCGGCCTTCGGGTGCTTCTTCCTCTCCTCCCTCTTCCCCCCCTTCCCCCCAGCCCACTCGTCCGCAACCTCATTGACCCTGGCCCAGACGGACTTCCTCGCCTCCTCCCTGCCCGTGCCGCCCCTGAGCAACGCATCGTATGGCGTGTGGCAGTGCCTGACGTGCGCCACGACGGCGAGCCGCGCCCTGCGCGCCACGTCCACGGCGGCCGCCCTGCCGACGCGCCCGCTCCGCTTGACGAGCGCGTGCCCGGCCACCCTGGCGGCCACACCGTCCGGGATCCGCGGGAAGAGCTTCTGGACCTCCAGCTCGAGGGCCCGGGCGGCGGCGTCGTCTCGCGCCCGCACGCCCGCGGCCCTGCAGTCCCGGGACTCCCTCTCGGCCTGCTCGACCGCGAGCCATGCCGCGCGCGGCACCCGGATGCCTAGCACGCTGGAGCTCGAGGTGGAGGAGGGCGGGTCGGCCACGACGTAGACGGTCGCGCCTGAGGCGCGCGTCTGGCGCCGGCAGTTGGCCGTGATGTAGACGTTGCCTTTCTTCACGAAGCGGTAGCCGGGCGGCATGGGCGCCGTGGGGCTCACGCGGGGCTCCTTGGTTGGGGTTGCGGCCGGCATATTCTATTATTATTTCTTTCTTAGTCGTCGTTGGTGGAATTTCTTCTCCCTTGGGCTAAGTGTGCTCGGCCTTCTAATAACTGCCTGAGGGTGCTCAAGGATGTTTGTTGACCCTCAATCCTTGAATTCTAGATTTGCAACTTCCGTTGACGCGTCGATTGAGTTCGCGTTGAATCGCGGGTGAATAGCCTCCAGATTGTACGAGGACTGGGTTTCCATAGGGTTCGACATGGCCAGATGAGTTCCTGGTCATTTAGATAGATCTTTGATGTTTAATAGTAGGATGCATCCGATTGCCGCAAACGGAATAAGTCAAAGCATCTCTCTTTGGGCACCCCCTGTCTTTGGGCACCCCACAAAAGTGCTCACCGCAACTTCAACCCTCCTACAACTTTTTCGATTTTCTCTACCAAAAGTCATCCAATTAAGCTCAAAATTGAAATTCACTTCCGGCAGTCAAAAATGAAGCC